>CAWLAL010000066.1:0-28103 GCA_963854785.1 Vaccinium vitis-idaea | reverse complement strand
GTCAGCAGCGCCCAAGAGGCCATCACAAAGGTTGTCCACACTGCACAGGACAAGCTTTCCGAGGCTGCTCGCAACGCGCAAGACAAGCTGTCGGAAGCTGGGCGTGTTGCCGGGGAGAAGTTCCCATCAGCAGCGCGCGCAGCTGTCGCGGTCAACGACGCTTTCCTCAGCAACCTGGCAGACGCATCGCGCCGCATCCAAACCGCGGTGAATGCGGTCGACAATACGGCTGTGCGTCGACTGGTCGGTCTCCTCAACCAGATGCCCAAGACGACGAGCCTGACTTGGAACGTCAACCGCTGGCCCGGCCCAGACATGCTTATTGTGTGCATGAACTTCCACCTCTACAACCACCTCAATTTTGGCGACGACATTGAGAACAGCTTGGCGACTCGTGTCGTGATCGGCGAGCTCAACGGAGGCAAGCCCGACGGACGCTGCATCTTCATGCCCCACCGGCCGACGGATGGAATGGGACTCGAGGTGGTCCTGCAGTACGACCCCGCCACGCTGGCGCGCCTCGAGGCCAACCAGGACTTCATGCATTTCTTTGAGCGACGAGCGTGACGTAATGTAATGGCAGGCGGACGACCCGGAACCGGGGGGGGAACCATTTGATTGGCATTTGTTGCAGTGTACACTGTTGTTAATTATACCCAGATTTCCGTTCCACGTTCTCTTCATCTGCAGCGCCATCCGTGTGCTCTGTCATGGCACGCGTGCTTGCATCTCACTCTATAGTGCTCGAGCGGAGTGTAGTCGGCCCTGACGACCTGCCAGGGCGCCTCCGGAAACCGGCAAGGGCCCGATCAAGTAAGGTGCAAAGGTGAAACATGGCCCAAGCTTCTGATCCTTGGGCCCGATTGTTCAAATCAGATCCACTTGACTAGCACAGATTAGGTCGCCTCTTCGGTACCATGGCTGACGAGGGTCCGCAAATCATCGAGCGGCTGCGCTTTGGACTTTCTCAATGCTCGTCTCTAGGGGAGAGCTCTTGCTTGACAGAACGCAATCAAGGTCATGATGCTTTTTCAAATCTTGATAACGGCGGTCGTACTCCTCATCGAGATTGTGGCCGCGACTACCCTGGTCTCAAGCGCCGGACAACCTCCACGCGGCTGGGAGAGACATGGTGCACCTGCTCGAGACACACCTCTCAACCTGCAGATAGCACTAAAACAGGGCGATGGAGGTCAGTCCGTTGAGAGACATCTGCTGTCAATATCAGATCCTTCCGGGCCCCACTTCCGCGAGCATCTGGCTCTGGACCACATCAGAAGCTTGTCTGCGCCAAAGGACAAAAGCATCATTGCCGTGACAACTTGGCTCTACGAACATGGCTTGCCAGGACATGGCCCAGATGCTGCCGGCATCATCAGCATTGCTACCACTGTAGAGGCAGCGGAGAGTCTCCTGAATGCGCAGTACCGTCTGTACTCGGACGGTCTGCGAGATATCGTGAGGACTACAGCCTTCTCCGTGCCAGAGCATATCGCCTCGCACATTGACTTTGTGACTCCTACAACGTCTTTCCCCATAGCGCAACATGTGCAAGGATTGTTGCAGAAGCCCCTCAATGCCCCGAGAAGCCAATTTGGCAAGCGAGCAACCTGTGGATCTGGTGACAATGCCACACCAACCTGCATCCGCCAGGTTTATGGTATCAACTACACAGCGCAGGCCAGCAGGGTGACCTTTGCAGTCTTTGGAACAGCCGGTGCGACTTACAAGGCAGCCGACACCCAAGCCTTTCTCGAACAGAGCAACCCTTCCGCGGCGCAAGCGAGCGCCAGCTACACCGTCATCGACGCCAGCTATAGCAGCGCTGCGGACGGCAGCCTTGAGGCCTCCTTCGAGACAGCCCTGACCACTCAGACTCTCCTGGGCCTCGCCTGGCCCGCCTCGGGCATCTTCTACAACTACGGCGGCGTCTTCACCGCCGCCGCTTCTTCCTCAGGCGCGATCAACGACGCCTTCGTCACCTTCCTGTCCGAGCTCCTGACCAACGAGACCGTCCCTTCCGTGGTCTCCATCTCAGAGTCCTTTGCCGAATCCCAGCTCGACGGCCCTTACGCCCGACGCATCTGCAACATGCTCGCCGCCATCGGCGCGCGAGGAGTGACCATGCTCTTCTCCAGCGGCAACAATGGGCCCAACGGCAACGGCGCGGGGGGAAGGCACGACGCCGTGTTCGAGCCGAAGTTCCCCGCCAGCTGCCCCTGGGTGACGAGCGTGGGCGGCACCACAGACCTGGCTGACGAGACGGCTGCCACCAAGTCCACACTGGATCCCTTCACGCAGACCTTCTACACCGCGTCCGGGGGTGGCTTCTCCACGCTCTTTCGCCGTCCGCGCTACCAGCAGGCCAAGGTGGACGCGTACATCGCGCAGCATGTCCCGCCGTCGTACTCCAACATCTCGGGCTTCAACAGCTGCGGCCGCGGCATCCCGGACGTCAGCGCCTTCAGCTCCGGGTTCCCCGTCGTGGCGAACGGGCTGAGCATACCGATAGGCGGGACGAGCGCCGCGGCGCCGACGTGGGCGGCTGTCATTGCGCTGCTGAATGACTACGAAGCGTCCAGAGGACGACCGTCGCTGGGGTTTGCGAATCCGTGGCTGTATAGTCTGAAAGCAGGGTTGAAGGATATCACGACAGGTGGGAACAGTGCGGGTTCATGCAGCCCCCTGCTGAATTGCACGGTTGGCGGGACACTTGGCTACGATGTTACGAGCGGATGGGATCCGGTGACGGGGCTTGGGAGTCCGCTGTTCGGTGCGCTAATCAAGGCGCTGGACACACATGAGCGGCCTGGGAAGAGCTGTAAAAATAAACCTCCAAAGGGCGGGAAATGAGACCAGGCCGGGAGAATTGGCCAGTATGTATAATGATCGACACACAAGGTAACATGCAACTGGGGCACCAATGCCTATTTGTCATTCTTTCTCGCAGTTCACCGTCGCTTCCGTGTTGGACGCGTGCGCGAAGTATCCTCGAACCTGTTGTCTTAGCAATACCCTTCCCCTATCCTGGCTGCAGCCCTCCCTTTCAGACCATTCCTCAGGACTGACGAATTTCACGTAGAAGGTGCTCCCGAAGTTGTCTCGCTTGCCAGGATAGTCACCGTAACGCGGATCGTCGAGGTGAGCGTAATCCGCGTTGTAGATGTAATGTCCTCCTCACTTGACTGGGATGTTGCAATGCCGTCGGAGGTCGTGGTCCTTGCAACCGTTGTATCCGGAGCAGATGTCAGTAGGGAGGTGAAGCAAGTGGTGAAATCGGAGGTCGCGGTTGTCGAAGTCCGGCCGAGTGACTGATTTGTTGATCCGGATCCTACAGCGCTAGAAGTCCTTGGAGCTGAGGATGGCGGACCAGTAGATTTCGGGTGTACTGGAGGGGCCAGGATGGTCGCCTGGAGTGGGTCCGCAACGCCAAGCGGGCAAGCAGCATACAGGGGAGCAATCTTCGTACTGTTACTGATTGGGTTGCAGCCCGGAAGAGCTGGAGGATTGTCAACATTTTCATCGAATGGTAGTATCTGCTGGCAGGTGCGGGTGTCGTCGCCAAAGACCAAATCACCACATTCCACGTTAGCATCGAGCTGCTGTGCCAGCGCGTTTGGTTCCCAGCCATTGTACTGTCAAGACTTAGTAATCTTTACTGGAGCCGCAAAGCGCCATGAAACACGTACGAAGCCGACATGGAATCCGGCACCAGACTTGTCTCCCTGGGCGAGAACAAAATAGCCAGGTTTGTAGAGCCCATGGAGAGCTGCCAGATCGAAGACGGTCTGAATTAGGAGATGTGGCAGTCGGACCGGATGGCTGGCCAGACATTCGCCATCCACGACATCATCGGCTGCATATGCGACGTGCTCGAATGGACTCTGCGGATCGAACGCCGCGCCATTCCAGCAGGTTGGAAAGTTAATGAGTGCTACCAACTCCGTCGCTGTCACAGCTTGCTCCGCAGTCACGTTCGGAAACAAGCCTTGTTGTCCAGAGACTTTGCCGCCTTCGCCATGCACGATCCATTTGTTTACTCCAGCGACTTCTTCATTGACACCTCTGAGCAACGCATTCCCAGCAAACATGCGGAAGCCTTCAGGATACTCGAACAGTGTCCTAGGAGCCGAGAAGCCACGGTCGCTGGACCACATTTAGCTCGAGTCGTACGTGAAGGCCACCATGACAGACCTATAGTAGATGCTATGTCCTTTAACAGGAAGGCGAAGCAGGGAGCTGCCCTTGGCAGAGTCGACATAGACTGATGGGTGCCAGTAGACACTGTGGTCTTGGAGCGACCATCTGCCGTCGCGCCCAACAGTGCTGCAAGGCGAGAATTGGAGCAAGTTTTGGGTGAGGTTTCGTGTGAGGTCCACGCCACCAGCCCCAAAGACTTCATGCACGTGGGAGAAGAGGTCACCCGGAGCCAGGATGGGATCGATGCGACCGGTGATGCCATGAGTGCTTGTGAGTGCGACATCCTGCCTCGAGGCAAAGACATATGCAGCAGTGAGAAAGTTCATCATGAGCCATGCTTTGTTCGTGATAGACATTCTTGCAGGTTTGCATTGACAACAGAGATGAGGCGCAAGGGAAGACCGATGAGTGGCCGTGAGGCCGATGAGTCTATAAGAGAGCACTAGAGCAGTGACACGAAGGTTGCAGAGCATGTTTCTGACCTACCATAGAGGCAATATCGCTCACCTTGTCCCTCCTCGCCTGATCTGTCGTGGGAGGCTCCCATAATACGGCGCGGTCGAAGCAAACAGGCTCTGCGTAAACTCGGTGCTTCCGCGGAGCACAACAAAGACGACATCCGCTGTTTCTGAGATGATGGTAAACCGCATCTCTATATATTCGATACCAGGCGAATTTGAGGTGCTTAGGTGTGCTGCCTGGCCGGTGAGACAAGATGGACATTGTACGCTCGACCCAAGGACCCTCGAACAGATATCGGTTCGACCGTGAGCGCCAGATCTTTCGCGCGCCTCTCAAAACCCGTATATCGCGAGAGTCGCACTCTTTGGCGCTGACCTTGTGCCACGATCATGAGGCTGAGCGAAGCTCTTGGTGGTAGCGTTTGGCGGTGTATCAAAGACTCGTGCGACGGGTACGCACAAGGCCTGCACAGACTCGTGTCATCGGTCAATGGTACATCTGGCGATAACACGTCGAAAACGGGAGGAGACAAGTGGATGAGGTTGTTACGAGCGAGGAGCAAGAGGAGGAGAGGACAGCCAGTGCAGGGACCCATGATCTGCGGCTAACGATGCGTCTGACCAATCAGAAGCTCACTCCACCAGCTCGGGTTTGACATGACATATCCCTGTCTTTCGTCGTGCACTTTCAACCATCAATCCATCGTCGTCCGCGGGTTTGCAACAGTACGATCGAATGGCCGACATTCTGAAAGGCCTCTTTGGAGGCCCGAGCCGCCCTTCCGCCGCCGCGCCGCCTGCGGATGCCGGTGAGCATCAATGCCTCTGACACGCGCTCCAGTCGCTGATGCCATCTAGACTTTGCCGACTTTGCTGCTGAGCCCTCCCCAGTGCCAGCGGTGTCACCTTCAATCAGCACGCCTGCCAGCGCCGAGCAAACCTTTGGCTCAGCTGTGCCCATGGGTCAGAGGCCGTTCACAAAGTGGTACCGCGTGTGGGAGCGCACGACACTTGACGATTTCTACGCCGAGCTCATAGCCTTGCCATTCCTCCTGTTGCTCATCTTTATCCACTTCTGGGGGACGTACAAGAACAAGAGCAAGGTCAAGGGCTGGTTGCGCGCACATTTGTCCACGCTAGCGGCCGAGTTCGCCGTGCTCGGCTTCAAGGGCGTACCACGACCAGCGACGGAAGAGGGCGCTGAGCCGGTACAGGTGCTGGACCCGGAGCAGTTGATCAGGGAGAAGACCAAGGATGTCTATCTCAGCTACGCATCAGGCCGACAAAACATTGCCTTCGTCGACATCAAGTTCAATGTCGCTAAACGCTATAACCCGCTGTACTTGTTCTTCGAGTATGCGCTCAGCTTCTTCTCCGAGTCGTTCGCGGCACCGTCGGACAGCGTCGAAGTTACGGCTTTTGCGTTTGACGGCAAGGAGTCGAGTGTCGTGCCGCAGTATCCCGGTCAGGAGTTTGATAAGAAGGGCACCAACAGCGGCTACGAAGGCTTCGTCTTTGCCGTCGTTCACAAGGACAAGATGAAGTCATTGAGAGACGACCGCTACGATCTGAGCCTGACGGTTACCAAGGAGAATGCCAAGCTGCCAGATTTTGCGACTGTCATGAGCGAGAGCGCCGAGATCACTGATCTCTTGCTCACCAATTCTCTCATCCAAGCAATCAAGGATGTTGGAGAGGACTTTCAGTCTCTGATTGTGACTGACCTACCAGCCGATGCGCCCAAGACGTAAGTCAGACTCGACATCAATGTTCAAGTAAAAAGCCTAATTGTCTTCCAGCCTGGACGAACTGACACCAAAGAAGCGACTGTTGCTGACGACAAAGTTCGACGTCAACGAGCAGGCATCCAACGCCCTCCTTTCAGCCTTCTTGCGCATCCCGGATGCCCTCGCCTCCAACGTCAAATTCCGACCAGAGGTGCTGCGACGACTCAAGGCAACGAGAGACGAGGAGAGCAAGAAGATCAAGAAGCTCGAAGATCAGGAGAAGGCGGGCGAGCGCAAGATCCAGTCGGACAAGGCCAAGAAGGAGGAGCGCGAGAAGAAGCTGAAAGGTATGAGCGCAGAGGAACAGCGCAAGTTTCTGGAGAAGGAAAGGGATCGCGACCAGCGGAAATTGATGGGACGGAAAACCATGAAGGCATGAAGAGGAGCAGTATGGCTTGCAAGCTCCCAAAACTGTACACAAGCATTAGCATCAGAGAGGCTCGTCAGCATAGCCTGTTATGTTTGGTCTATAAAAGTCTAATCGTCCGAGGCAGAACCAATGTCATGCCTCGGTCACCTTCACCACCACGGGAATCACCCCACCAGTCTGCAACCGAAATGGGCGATGCCCAAGCACTCTGAGCATAGAATCGATTGCCCCGCTGTGGGCCGTGATGGAGATGTAAGTGCTGCTGTCACTCGCAAAGACACGGCTGAGAAAGCCCCTCAGCCGCTCGTCCAGCTCGGAGTCCTGCTCTCGTACGTCCGGTCGCCACCAGGGATCCTCCTCCGCAAAGCCATCCTCGATGTCGAAGGACGGGTAGCGCTCGGCGATCTGTGTCCTGGTGCTGCGTTTGTCACATGTGTGCTCGCCGTAGACTTCGCGAACGTGCTTGGGCTTGTCAGTCGCGGAGCAACATCATGACGCACCTGCATCTGCATACCTCCTTGATCAGTGGCTTCCAAGGACGGTCCGAGGGAAGGTGCAAGCCGTTGAATGTGATGGTGCAGGTCTCGAGGCAGCGATCGAGCGGGCTGCAATAGTACGACTGGGCCGCAGGGAAACCTTTGGCCAGAGCCTTCTCCCAGGTGCGGTTGGCGGCTTTCGCCTGCTCCCGCCCGAGCTCTGTGAGATGTGCATCTGTTAACGGATGACCCTCGAACGAGTCCAGCTTGGAGTAGTGATCCTGCGCTGGTCAGGCTCAATGTCGGTGAGTATTGGGCCGCAAGAAATTGCATACATCCCAATCTTTTGTACCATACTGCGACTCGGCGACATTGTGCCAGCCCTGTCCGTGACGTCCGAGCACGAGCAGGCGGTAGCTAGTGCCTGCCTGGGCGGTAGAGTTCAGTCCAGAGACGTGATCCTCAAAGGCCTTCCACGGATTTGGTCCCTCAGCGGCTACCAGGCCAAAGTCCTGCGTCTGTAGACTGGATCAGTGTCGGCTGGAATACGCAGAATATGGCACAGACGTAGTCGAATGTTGTGGGATCAGTGTTAGGGTCGTCCTGCTTGAAAAGTCCTGTGACAATCTCAAAGGAAGATGGCATCCTGAAGGCGACAAACAACGCGCGAGCCGTATGATCAAGATACTCGATGCAGATGGAATATTCCGATAGGTCTCGATACCGATGTAACAGAGGTGAAACCAAGCAGGAACGCTATGAAGTGAACATTGAAGTGGTGGAAGTGTAGAATAGAACTACAGTATCCTAGCGCAGTTTCGGCGCAACAAACCAAGGCCGTCAAGATCAAGTGTGACTCTAGCTCTAGCCCGCCCACGATGCGTACCATGCATGCTCGATATGCCTTGATCCCGACCGAAGCCTTCAACGCAAGAGCATAGCGGAGGCCATGACATCCCTCGTTTGCGCCACGTGCTGTCGCTGCCGGGCATTGACACAACATGACCCTTGGCATTTCCGCCACAGCCTGTTTTGCCGACGTCACTGCCCACCACTCTACAGTATTGCACTGCTGCTAGGGCTCTTAGCAAGTGAGTATGGACAAGGTATTGCCAGACATCTCTTTCTGCTCCCCGTCTCCATTCTGTCAATATGCCGGACTCTTTGCAGTTTGCTCTGCACAATGACAGCTCGACTTCGGACATACACGCCTACGTGACCGGCATCGCGATCCAGCACGATGGCCAGCGCTGCCTCCTCAAAGCAGACGGCAAAAGCCTGTACTTTCCCTCGAACCCACCAGAAATCGGCTCCTCTCTGACAGAGGACGTCGCCATCCCGCTCGGCGCTCCAGGGAGCACCACCACCATCACAATACCCCAGCTGGCCGGCGGCAGACTCTGGTTCAGCCGCGGCGGCAAGTTGACCTTCCTCCTCAATCCAGGCCCGGCCCTGGTCGAGCCCAGTGTGCTGAACCCCTCAGACCCGAACGCCAAGCTGGACTTTTCTTTCTGCGAGTTCACGCTCAACGATGCGCAGTTCTACGCCAACATCAGCTACGTCGACTTTGTCGCCCGACTTCCCATCGGCATCTCCCTCAAGACGGCCAATGCTGCTGGCGGCGAGCCCGAGTCCGCGACTGGCATGCACGCCGAGGGCATTCGCGACGTCGCCGCCAAGCTCCGCGAGCAGACCTCCCGCGACGGCCGGCCATGGGACAAGCTCATCGTGACCGGCGGCGGCGCAGAGGAAGGTCCGGACGCCCTGCCGCTGCGGGTGCTGAACGCCACGCACGGCGACGCCGTGGGCGCCGACTTTGCGGGCTACTACGAGCCGTACGTCGAGCGCGTGTGGGAACGCTACTCGTCCGCCCCGGAGGGGACACTGAAGATCAACACGCAGGCTGGGCCCGGCGTGCTGTCCGCCACGGTCAAGGGCGCGGAGATGCTCATCGGCGGGGAGACGTTCGGCAAGCCCAACACGGCGGATGTCCTGGGCTGCAATTCGGGCCCGTTCACCACGGGCCCAAACGCTACGAGGAACGCCATCATCCCTCGGCTGGCGGCGGCGTTTGTGCGGTCGACGCTGTTGGAAAGTGCTGAGCAGCCTTCCGATCCGAAGGGTTTCTACAGGGACGTCATCACGAACCATTATGCGAGGGTTGTGCATGAGGCTAATGCTGATGGGAAGGGGTATGCTTTTGCTTATGACGACGTGCAGCCCGATGGGGGCCCGGATCAGAGCGGCAAGGTCAACGCTGGTGATCCTGTGCTATTTGATGTGTTTGTTGGCGGCGGCGCCGTCGGCTCGTAGATGAGGCACCTGACTACACATGACTTCCAAACATAGACTGGAAATGACCATCACGATGTAATGCGCGGAAGGGTTGGATAGAGACCAATGTGGAATATAGAATGGTCGATCCTGAATCACCGCTCAAACACCGTGCTCTTTTCCAAATCCGACGAGTCGCCATCAAGAAGACTAGCTGCGCCCTTATCCTTCTCCGCCCCCGCCCTAGCCCCGGAGCCGCTACCAGTCGTCGTACTGCTGTCGAGGACACTGCTGCCAGGAGTCTTTGCCTGCGGACTGCCTGTCCCACCACCGGCACCAACCCCAGCTTCAGCATCGGCGCCCTGAAGCAGGTCTCTTCCGTTGGTCTCGTCGTCGTCATCTTCATCGTCGTCATCGCCGATTCGGTACGCCGAGTTATTGTGGTTGTTGGTGTCGTTGTTGTTGTCGTCGATGTTGCTCCTGTTACTACTGTTGCCGGAGCGCTCAAGCTCCTTCTGCGCCTCGTCCATCCGGCGCTTGACCTCCGCCGCGACACGCATGCCGTCCGTGACAATGTTGTCGAGCATGCCACGCAACCCACGCCCGGGTGCGATAACACCGGCGCCTGGTCCGCCTGGGCTTAGTATCGGGGTTCGAATGGAGTCCATCGCCATGGAGGAAGCGGTGGCGAAGGAGGACAAGCTCGGAAGGCTGGTCACGATGGAGGACGGCAGTGGTGCGTCCGCCAGGTGGAAGGAGTTGGGAAAGCCGGAGTCGAAGAAGGACTCTAGCCCTTCGTCTGCGAGAACGAGCATGCGGAAGCTGGGAAGTGTGAGGTAGAGCGGGTGCTCGGGGTCGAGAGCTGCATTTGCGGAGAGCTTAGAGCGGGATGTGGCTTGGCCAAAGGATAGCTTGCTCGAATCTTGACCTTCAGATGTCGCAAGATTGGAGACACCCTCGGTAGCATCGATGAGACCTTTTGTTGAATCGCCAGGATCTGCATACTCGAAGCATCTCCGGGTGAAGGACGAGATAGCACTCAAGAACTGGTCATCCTTGGACTCTCGGCGAATTGGGGTCCCATCAGGACTCATAATGGTTTCGGTGTCTGATACGTCCTTGCCCGAAAAGTTGACGCCTCGCCGAGACAAGAACAGTAAACCTTCTGAGATGTTAAGAATCGCCTCCCGATCAACTTTGCCGTCATGGTCCTCGTCGTACAGGTCGAAAAGTAGCTGATGTTGTTCATGATGTCGGGTGTGCCCTTGATACGTGCAAGACCTGAGACCACATTTTGTAGACTCAGCGAACCTACTCCATCATTATCCCAAGAGTGGTATAGTCTCTTCATAAAGTCATGATCGGCCGGTTCTGGTCCTTCACCCCACGGAGAGAGGTTGACCGGCTTTGTCCTGACTGGGCTGAAGTACCCGTTCACTTGGTCGGCAAAGCTGACCTCTTTTGCTGGCGTGATGGGCTGATCTGAAATCGCCCATCTGCTGATCCCAGCCAAGAACTCCCTGAATGCACCATAGTCCATCTGAGATGAAATTTGAGCCACACCAACTCGAGCCTCGTCTGCTGCTGATATGCCAGAGACTATCTCTGATGCTTTCGTCTGGGCAGCTCGTCTACGTCGATCCACGTCTTCTTGTATCCACTTGGCGCGTTGTTCTCTGTCGTGTAGCACTTGATAAAAGCGATCGTACAGGAAACCAAGATCGTTCGTGCTAAGCCTTTTGCTGTCTGGGCCCAAATTGCGTATCGATGTGCGTTTGGCGAACGACTCAATGTTGTCAAGGACTGCTGGTTTGTGCTTGTCCCGCAGCTCAGAGATGGTATTCTGTGTAACGCCAGCAAACTCGCGAAAGGCTACAACCATCAAAGCCTGGAAGTTGGTAACAGCTCGCAGCTTTGGGTTCTCAGACTTGGGATGAGCTGAGTCTGCAAGGCGAGTGAAGTATGTCTTGAGCACCGATATGAAAGTGCCATCATCGGCTGCGTCCAGGAGCTCCTCGCCGTTGATACGTAGGATGGCAAGACCGACTTGGAACAAGACTTTCGGTCCCTCCAAGAAGAACACATCCAGGACACGGAAGGCAAAGACGAGGGGCATGGAGTTTATGTACAGTGACAGAAACCACGGTAATGATACAACGGAGAGCTGGGACGTCGGATTTGGAAAGGTGTTCGGAGAGGATAGGGAGAGTACGCTCGACCAGTGATTCAAATACTCGCTGGTCCAGAAGAGTGCCATACATGGTGGTCGAATAGTAGCCAGGTAGAAGCCTGTCGCAGAGGATGGAAAGAACGTAGAAAGCCTGGGATTCGGAGAGATATCTACACTGGTCAGTTTCGAGGACACAAGTTAGGCGGAGACAATCTTACATCAACAGAGCGGCGACCACAATGTTCATAGCCTGGCAGTACCCGACATCTGCATTTGTCCAGCTGTATGCAGTCAGGACTCTCCGCAGTCGGCCGATGCCCTCTTCACTCTGATAGCCGGGATATTCAGGCAAACTTCTGTTCAGATCCTTCTCGATCTCGTCAATGGCCAAGGAGGCTTGACCGTGATAGCGATCTAGTGTCTCCTGATACTGCTTTGGGTCCTGCAGTCGCAGGTAGAAAGCTCCTGACATGACTTCCCAAGTCTCACCACGAAGCCTGTTGGGAAGGCCGATGCGAATGAGACGTGCCAGATCAGGTTGGCGGACCAGGGTAGAGTTTCTGCCATTCTCCTTGAGGTATTCGTACCATAAGCGCATCTTGCCCTTGTCGCGCAGCTTCCTCGGATCGCCAGGGTACTTGAAGGTTGAGCCGAGACCAGCATCCGGCGGTTTGAGATCCGATTCCTCTTTTGCATCCTTCGTATCTATCAGCGTCTCCTCTTGATTGGCATCAGCAGCAGCTTCCTTCTCCTTGAGTAGTCGTTCCCGTCGCCGTGCCTCAGCGGCAAGCATGTATTCCGAATAGCAGCCAGCGACGACTGTTCGCATTCTGTCCACCTCGCGCATACCCTCGCGGAGGCCCTTTTTGAGCCCGTCGCAGAAGCGTTCGCATTGGTGTCGACTACCCGAGAGTTGTATGACAAGTTTCGGCGCAATCGGCGCAGTCCTGCCCGTGCCAGTCTTGGAATTCGTATCGTTAGCTGGAGGATGTCCGTTCCAGGTACTAATCGACAAGGCAAACATGTAGCTCTGGCTATGCAGTCGCTCGACTCGGCGCACAGCACACAGCGGCAAGGTGAAGCCATTGCCAAAGGGGCCAGCGCCATTCGTGTGACCTGTGAAGGCCGAGGAGGCGGACGTGCTAGCCGTGGAGATGAAGCTGGTGTTGATCGTGCTGAAGCATAGGTACTGCTCACTCAGATGCAGACGACCGACATACAGCGGACCTCGGTCTCTGTCCTTGTCCCAACTGTCCTTGTCCCAACTCTTAGGTCCGCCTTTTGCTGGTGAGGCCGGGGAGAGGGACGACTTTGTCGGTAAGCTCAGCTCCGCAGTGATCTCGCATAGTGGGTTTTGTGAGTCAGGCAGGCGAAACTGATGGCGGAAGAGAGCAGCTTTGGAGGGTCTGTCGGAATTTAGACTGGGATCAATGAGAGACTGCGCCTTTTGGACGATGCTTGAGAGATTGAACATGATTGATGTGTGTGATGTGGTCGGTTCAGCAGTAGTGTCGCATGTCCATTTAGAGATCAGCAGCGAAGAGCTGCTTGACGCTGCCTGCTCACAGTGACAGTAATGATTGTGGTAGATTGTGCCTCAAGTAGTGGGCGGTGTCAATGGTGGATCATGGAAGGGTACTGATCAATGGCTCGATGTTGCTCAAGCATGGAGCGAGATGAGCTTCACGTCCTGGATGCGCCCCCCAGCGTCGCTGCCAAGGCCGAGTTCAAGTTGGACACGCATTCACGCCACGACAGAGCCATTGAGGACAACAGGTTTGTACATGCATCCTGCGTCAAGGTTGGCATCAAGGCAAGTAATGTTTATGAATCGCAAAGAGGTATCTGAAAACGATTGCGCGCCGCCAAGGGAAGAATGCATCGCTCGCTCCGCATGCTCGACGAGTGGGATCACGGTCAATTCCACCGTCTGTTCTACACGACGGCACGACCGGTATGCGTGGACCTGGTGCCACGGTTGCGGAACCAGATGAAGGTGCTGTAGATGGCAGTAATGAGCCACAGCAGCATGTTGATCAGGTCGATCCAGACGGCATTCTTCATGCGGCGAACATCGCCAGGCATGGGGTCTGGGTTGTACTTGATAAAGGCATTGCCAAAGATGCCAAAGACGGCTACCCAGAGAATACTAGTAAACAATTAGACATGGTTTCCGCAAGGGTGGCGATGTGACTGACAACAAGACCCAATCCCAAGCAAAGAACCAGAAGCTTTTGATGAATGGGACAAAGTAGACGATGCAGCTGACAGCGGAGAAGACGCCTACGGCAACGGCATAAGACCATCTGCCATCAGCAGGCACGCCGACATCATGTGCGCGCCCGAGATCGACAGCGTAAAGGCCGATGACGACAATGGCGAAGAGGAACTGCAGCGATCTGAGTATGAAGCGGGCGAGGGCGCCAATGACGCCGCCAGAGTGCGAATGGTCGCCGAGTCGGTCCAGTACGGCCATTGAAAGATTCTGTGGGGTGGTTGGTGGAGTGCCAGGGAGAGCGATGGAACAAAAGGTGGGTGGGGTGATCGAAGACTATATCAGAGGCCGATCAAATGAGCTCGGCAGTCAGGCTACGCTGGGGAAGAGTGCAAATGAACAGCTGTCAAGAGCAGTGAGCAAAGGATCAAAAGGGAGGAATAGCCTTGGGCAGTCTTCGAGGACAGGTGTAGTCGGAGAGGTGGGAAACGGGAGGAAGCAGGATATGTATGACAAGGCGCGTGATAGCGGTGGGCGCCGCTCCAACGGTGAAAAGGTATTTGTATGCCGGTCGTGAGATGGAAATGTGCGCACCTGGCTGCTATGCTCCCGCGTGTATATCTCGTAGCGAGCTTGTCACCTTCTCCAACCCAGTGCAGCGCTGTTGGCTGTGTAAAGATGAAACACCAGTCTGATCGAGGCGGTGGAGACGTGGTTTAAAGAGCCAAAACATGGCCTGATCTTGGGCCATAGGTCATAGGTGGTTGTCTCAGGCGCGCGTGCCACATGTCCATTTCGTGTCACGTCAGTGGCGCGAGGCAGAAAGCTTGTCCCGGAGCCTCGAACGTTTCCTCATCCACGATCCATGGGTACACATGAGCATATCATCCTGCGACACACAGCAAAAAGGCACGCTCGATGCGGTGAGCTTGACCGCCTTTCCATTCATGATACTCGTGGCGGACTAGTGGCAGACTAGACCCAACATCTGCAGCTTCTACCACCACTCAGTCCATCATTTTCAGCTACGCGTTGAGCGCGTATTCCTCGTTTCAGGACGCGCTGTCTTTTTCGCACTGCTCTTGGTAGGCGCCGCGTACCCTTTGCTCGCCTTTGACGGCTTTGAACTCGTTTCAGCTTCTCCGTCCACCGCTTTTCTCTTCTTGCCCGTCGAGACTGTCGGCATTGGCGCGTCCACGGCCTCTTGACTAGCAGCGCTGTCCTGCCTGTCCACCTCTCCTGCATCCGGCGCAACTTTGGCTCGTTCTGGCTTGACATGTTCTCCTTCAGCTGCAGCCGGCGGTGCGACTTCAGTCTCGTCGTCGGCCCCATCATCTCCATTGGCAACCGCCAAGTCCACCCCTTGTTCAGTCAGCCAGCGACCCACGCCGGTCTGTGCGCCCTGGTCCTCGACCTGGTCCAAGACCGAGCTAGTCAGCCTCTCCAGAACGTCTTCCATTCCAGCGCTGTCTCCTCCCTGTATCATGTCCATAAGCATGCCCTTTATTTCTGCTGCATCAGCACCAGCCAGTCCCGCCTCGGCCAGCCGTGCATCGAGGACGGCCAAGATTGGCTCAAGATCTAGCTGCTGCGGCGTGTCCTGTGTCTGTGATTCTGCAGCGTTGCGCTTGGGGGCGCTCTTCTTCTTGCGTGACGTGGATGCACCTTGCTTGAGGTTGGCCACTTCCAGTGCCAACGAGCTCCTTGTTCGTTCACTGATCAAGTCATTCCAGCTAGGCAGCAGCGAGTACGTCTGACCTTTGACGTAGACGTCGCCTGTCTGCCCGATATCGTAAAGGTCATCATGTGAACGCCATATCACGCATGGTCCGCGCCATATCGTGTCAGTGGCCGTTGCTTGCTGCTTGGCAGCATGCCTGCCGTAGCTTTGATTCACCTTCCTCCTCTTCTTCTGCTCGTCCTCGGGGGTATCATGTGCCTTTCGTTTCTTGCTTTTCCCGTCTGCGAGAGTGGGCAGCTTCACGTCATAGTACTCGTCTGTGCCAAACTCAACATCCATCCAGTAGTCGTAAGGATCAAAGTCTCCGTAGTCATCTTCATCGATGTCGAGACTGGGTAGCGCGATTTGGCCTTCGGCAAGCTCGTCCTGGGCCGTGATCAGCATTGACCTGCCACAGAAGCAGCTCAAGAGCTAAAACATACTGCAAGGGCATAGCTGTCCTCGACGTAAAGATAGTCGTCCTCGTAGTAGAAGTCATCGCCATCATAATCTTCATCCATGGCGCATGTCCGCTCTGTTCTCCAGCGTTGGCCAAGTTGTGACTGCGGTCTTGCTTTGAGGGAGTGCAGGTTCTGCGTCTTCGTGGGCGCTGGAGGACGAGATGTGCGCGTTAAATGATCATCCGAGCAGCAATATTGAAGACTTGTCGAGGCAGCACAGCTAGCGCGTCGGCATTCGTGCTATTCCCTCTCTCGGATTGAGCCTCGTCTTGAGCCGATTGGTCGGATGATTGTGCATTCTAGCATCACGGTGGCGCTCGACTCGCATTCTTCATGCTGCACAATTTCGCAACGGGAGTCAGGACTTACTGCCAGCACTTGATGGGAATCAATTACGCAAACGAATGTAGCATCGGGAGACGTGATACTCTGCTACTGCTCGGCATAGCCAAGTGATGCTCCTGTGCGGCTATCGTCGGCTCAAGCAGCAGCATCGAGGTCATTCAAGAGCGCTATTGCTCCTTGCTCCATCCTGCTCTTGCCATTGACATCTTTGCCGCCATGAGACACTGATATTCATGATTGCAAGATGCTTACCAAAGGCCGCCAATTCTCTAGACCAGCATTGGTCATTGCTGGCAGACGCTACCGGACAACAGTCGCAGCAACCTCTCTGAACGCAGGACCTCTGCGGTCTATACTGATAGCAAACCGAGGCGAGATTGCCCTGCGGGTAGGCCGTACTGCCTCGCAGTCCGGCATCAAGACTACCGTCCTCTATACAGATCCAGACGCCAAAAGCCAACATGCCCTCAGCTCTCCTTTCGCCATCAACCTGGGCGATGCCAGCAGATACCTAGATGGTGACTACATCATCCGGATAGCAAAGACACACGGCTGTCAGGGCATCCATCCTGGCTATGGCTTCCTCAGCGAGAACGCCGACTTTGCACGAAAATGCACCGAAGCTGGCCTCAACTTTATCGGGCCGCCATGGCGAGCTGTCGAGGCAATGGGCGACAAAAGCAAATCCAAGATTATCATGACTGATGCCGGCGTACCATGCATACCTGGCTACCACGGCTCCAACCAAGATCCCGACTTTCTGGCCAAGCAAGCAGAAGAAATCGGCTACCCGGTCCTGCTCAAGGCAGTCAAAGGCGGCGGTGGCAAAGGTATGCGCATTGCCAGATCTGCAGATGATTTCAAACATCAGCTTGATTCTGCAAAGTCGGAGGCGAGATCCTCTTTCGGCGACGACATTATGCTCGTCGAGAAATACATCACTACTCCCCGGCACATCGAGGTCCAGGTATTTGCCGACAAGCACGGCAATTGTGTTGCACTCGGCGAGCGAGACTGTAGCATACAACGTAGGCATCAGAAGATACTCGAAGAATCCCCGGCGCCCAACCTATCAGAAGACATACGACAGGATCTTTGGCAGAAGGCTCGCGATGCTGCCCTAGCTGTGCAGTACGAAGGTGCCGGAACTGTCGAATTCATCTTTGACAACGACTCCGGCGAGTTCTTCTTCATGGAGATGAACACGCGCCTGCAGGTCGAGCATCCCGTGACGGAGATGGTGACGGGCGAGGATCTAGTTCAGTGGCAGCTGTCGATAGCAGCCGGTGATGTGCTACCACTGACACAAGAAGAGGTACATGACAGGATCAAGCAAAGAGGACATGCGATCGAAGCAAGAATTTATGCCGAGAACCCAGACATGGACTTTGTGCCAGACTCTGGCCCACTGCTACACCTCCAAACACCCACGCCATCGGACACGGTGCGCATAGATGCCGGGTTCGTCTCGGGAGATATGGTCTCGTCGCATTACGACCCCATGATTGCAAAGTTGATCGTGTCTGGGCCAGACAGGAAGGTTGCTCTGCAGAAATTGCATGCAGCTCTCGAGTCGTACGAGATTGCAGGCCCGCACTCGAATGTGGAGTTCCTGAAGCGGATGTGCGTCAGTCCAGGCTTCGTTGATGGCCATGTCGAGACAGGGTATATCGAGAAGAACAAGGAAGAGCTCTTCAGCAGGGAAGTTATTGAAAATGAGGTATGGATGCAGGCAGCACTAGCGCTTTTGTTCACAGGGCAGACATGGTCAGGTCTAGCTTCTATCGGGACACCACGCAACACCATTGGCTTTGGTCAAGCCATTCCCTTTCGATCATTTGAGCTTGTTGAGGTACCAGCGGACGGCAAAGCGGACGGCGTCACCAAGAAGGTAGATATTCGACAGACTGCGCCCGCTGCCTTCCAGATCGCCATCGACAGCGGCGACACAATCACTGTCAGCAGCACTTATCAGCATGATCAGAATATGGTGCAGTCGTTCTTCCCTCATACCAGGCTCGAGACAAGAGTAATCAGAGATGGTGAGACGGAAAAGTTGATTGTCTTTCAGCAAGGCAAGCAGTACCGCTTGATGTTGCAAGCACCGAGGTGGGCGGAGAAGGTGCTCGGTACAAAGGACGTGACCAACAGCGTTCTGGCGCCGATGCCGTGCAAGGTACTGCGAGTCGAGGTGGCAGAGAACGAGCATGTCAGGAAGAACCAGGCACTGGTGGTGATTGAGAGCATGAAGATGGAGACGGTCATCCGGTCGCCGCAGGATGGTGTCATTGCAAAGGTGATGCACCAGGCTGGGGACTTGTGCAAAGCTGGGACCGCCTTGGTTGAATTTGAGCAGGTCGAGGAGGTATCATAGAAAAGTATGTATTCAAGTGGCGAGCATCAGACTAATGGAAGGGTTGCCTTTGTCACACAATGATTCTTGCTGTATCCGGCACGAACAGACGCTAGACCTACAACCAAGCAGTGACGCCCTTTTCGAGCTACTCTGCTTAGTGCCTAACGGACCACTCGAGTTTATGGCATGCAAGCTCCTCGGATGCGCTGCGTTCTATCTGCTCGACCTCTCCTATGTCGGTACATGCGGTTGCGAGCCACACCTCAGGAGCGGGGGCTCTTTTCGCGGATACGACTCACTCCAAATACACTTGATCTGACCTGTGACAACCGACATTTTCTTGTCGCTTTGGCTCAGAAGATTCTGCAATGGCTGCCGGAAGATCGACCTTCAGCTGAAGAGCTCTTTGATGATCCATTCCTGAATCAGTCTCAAGCTTGACGGGCATGATACGATGTTTTCTTGTAACGCGTAGTCGCTCTTATGGCGCCTGTTGGCGCCATAGTGAGGCTAGTCCACAAGGTCATGCGCGACAAGGCGAACTGATAGATTGAATGCCGGGACTCGCGCTGTATTGAATTCATGCAAAAGGTCCAGAGATCAGTGGGTACGATTGTGGATGACCAATCTACTTATCTGCGGGCCGCGTTATAACCGCGTTACCAATAACTCCGTCTCCGTACCCATAATAAGTGCGTTATTCGTAACTTATTTCGTCCCTTCTATAACGCATATGTCTCATTCGCTAGACTATCGGCCGCTTCACCGAATCTAAGGTAAGTACTACGAGGTAATAAACTGTAGATGTCATAGGACGTCGTCTCTACCTTCTAAGTCCGTGTGCTAGCTATTGTTCTCCTAGCCACCCTGCAACACGCCCTCTGGCCGCGATGCGGTTAGCAGGGAAATATTCTACTCTAGTAGGCCTACATTTGCCCTCTCGGCCGCCCGTCTTCGACGTCCTCGACAACTAGACAAACGCTAATAACGTGCGCGCTACATAGTAGGCTAAGCTCGATGCGCTAGAGAGGAACCTGCAGTTATAGCTGATAAACACTGTCAAAGCCTACAGCGCGAAGTAGCGCGAGTATAACGTACGTCCCTGCTTATATCTCGGCCCGGCCTTACGAAGGGGCGAGTAGAGACTACGGCCTAACACTGCTAGGACTAGTGCATATAGAGGAACTTCGTTAATAGTGCGCTTATAGACGAGGGCAAGCTCGTCCTTTTCCTTAAGGAATGCGTCCTTAACTGCGAGGTAAGGAAGCTAGGCAAGAGCAAGAAACGGAAGCGTCTGGACAAGGAGGAAGAGGAGGGATTAGCGGCCGGCCCTAGTATAATAGCAGACGATATAGCGATCGACCCTATGCTACTATAGGATTAGATCGAAGACGTCCTAGCTAGAAGCTCAGCGGCCGGCGAGGAACGAGCGGCCATTCGTAGGACGCTTGCATATAGTACTATCGATTAGTATGTAGCCGCTATTATAGACCTCTAGAAAGCGCAATTCTCGAGAGGTGAGAACAAGGGCGCGCCCTACTACAGCGCTGCCCTAAAGGCAGCTACACGGAACTGCGTCTAGCATGAGAGGTAGCAGCGACAGGCCGAGTACATAGATCGCGGCCGCGGGACAATTTAAGACTCATATACTGAGCGTACAATCGAGGATATGCTAGAGAAGGTCTGGGCTTAGACTGCAAGTATAGATAGTAAGACTATAGCTAATGCCTCCTAGTTCCGGACGATCCTAGACTTCTAGCTTAGCTATGTAATGCTTCTACGAGGCAAGAACAGACGAGAGGCAACGCTAGCCGACTTCTTTACGATTACGTTAGAAGGCGAAGGCTCGACAGCCTACTATACGCTAGTCTATATCGTCTAGTTCGGCAAGACAAACTAGACGAACTCGCTAGAGTATGGCTATGCTATCTGCAATAAGATCCCGGCCGCGTATACACTTAGAAGCCTTACTATCTACCTCTTCTATCGTTAGAACCTATTAAAGGAGCTAGTGCCGGACTTCTCTTATAGGAGGAACTAGTACGACATCCCCTTACTCGTTAGCAACCCTGGCCGGCCCCTCGCATATACTACACAACTCGACTAGACGAACTACGTATACGGCTAGTTAGCTATCCTTATAAGCAAGAAGACCTATGCTGGCCGCTAGGGCGGCGCTCGCCTTATAGAGCTGCGCGGTGTAGCTAAAAGCGATATCTGTCGCGCCGGCCGATGGAGTAGCGACGCGCTCGTCAATCACTATCTTAGCAACATACTACGGCCGTTCGTCTGCGGCATTGCTAGCTTTAACGTGCATAGCAGCTCTTACTATTTGCTGCGCGCGCAAGTCTAACTGGCCGCTGAGCTAGAAAGCTAGATCTAGCCGTAGCTAGACGAGTGGCAGCGCTAGTTCAGCTACAATGTCGGCGACAAGGACCTACCGCCTCAAGTTCTTACCTCGGACGGCTATCGTTTCCTACACATTAATCCTCCTTCTGCCTCTGAGGTCCTAGCTGATGAGATGCAAGATCTAGCGGCTTAGGGCTTCCTTCGCTTACTACGCATGCTACGGACGACCTTTCTCTAGGACGCGGTCTATTAGATCTAGCGCTATCCTTCGCACGAGATCTTCTAAGCACCTGTCTTCTCTACGGCCGCCTTCGCGCAGTACCGTAGCTAGGCTGAAGCGGCGCTAAAACACGCTGAACCCTTAGAAGAGCTAAGAATTAAGGCCGTTATCCCTAATGTTACAGATAGCATCTGCAACCTTAGGGATAGTCTTACCTATCATACTACGGCCGAAGTTCGAGCTGTATAATACGAGGTTTAGCGATTGAGATTGACAGTAGAAGACTTCTAAAGCAGGCCGGCCACACTAATCTTTAGCCAACCTAGTACTACGACTCTAAGCTCGTTGCTAGCTATACTAGATCAACGTCCGGCTATCTACGAGATAGATCCTACACTGCTCTATATAGATCCGGCCAGCTATGTACTACTAGAATTACTATCGCCAATAGTGCAAGCAGCAGCGCCGCAGCGAGCTGTACTAACTGGGCCGAACTAGCCTAATTAGCGACCTAGAACCGAGTAGTCAAACTCGCAGCCGGCTTTTATAATAGATCGAAGCATTAGCAACGTGTTAGACCTCTAAGAAGAGTAGACTATCAGCTAGCTAGGTAAACCCTCTGTCTACAATCTAGATAAGGCCTAGGATACCAAATAGCAGATAGAGATAGTAGACAAGATGTGGTACGGCTGGAGGAAAGTCATCATCGATGCAGTACGCCGTCTTGCTAGCCTCTAGGACGAGGTGCGTTTCGATGCAGCAATAGCTGATCTATAGAGCAGACATATATAGACAGACGTACAGGCACTACAGAAAGCTGTATAAGTAATCGAGCGTATGTAGACGGACAGGAAGATGTCTATAAACAAGCTTATCGACATATTAAAGAAAGGCAATACAAAGCTAGGCAAGTAAGAGTCTCTACTAACGTAACTGCTTACTACTTAATTGTCTAAGGCCGGCTACTTTCTATAATCTCTCTATACCTTCGCTTTATCTACTTCAGTCCTAAAGAGCATCCTAGCCTCTAAGTACTTAGACAAGTCGTACTACGTCCAGCATCTATAATTTTCTCGATCTGTCTAACAAGCTTACTTATCTGTCCTGCCTACCCTCCTCAAATCTAATAGCTATATCGAGCTAGTAGAGCTTTTGTCCCTAAGCAGAACTAGCTAGGACAGGCAACTTATAGCTACTGTCCCTAACAGTAATTACTAGATGTGCTGCCGAGCATAGCTAGCGAGTTAATCAGGTCGGCCTAGCATAGCGAAGAAGTCGAATAGCGCTGCAGACAGTCTTATCTAGGCTAGGCCAAGCCGATTAGGCAAGGAAGCAGGCGAGGTCGAAAGTTATGAAGCGAGCTTAGAAGGCTAGCCTGTCTTTCTAATTACTAGATTACAGGCGTACGCCTACGTCTATACAAATCTTCGAATAGCTAGCTAGTATATGCATGCATGTACTACATTACAGCCGCATACAGCTTTAGCGCATTACAATAGCCTATGCATATCTGTTGCTAACTTAATACATAGCTAGAGCAGAGTATAGCTATCGTATTAGACAGAGCAAGATAGGTAGCCTAGGCCGGACGAGGTCAGTTTGCTTAATCCTATTTATAGAAGAGAGCTGCTGCTACTATCAAGAGCTAGCTACCTAGAGCGGCCTATCTTGCTGTTTTGCTAATCGGATCTAGTCCTAGCTATCGTCGCTATAAGATTTTGTTAGAATGGTTAATCCATTCTAGCCGAGGTAGGCCGGCAAAAAGAGTATGGAGTTCTACCATATCGAGTCTGTCTTAATAACATTGCTAGATTATGTCTAGCCGATGTAAGTAAAACCTCTCGGTTTAGCTACCTTAACAGCCGAGAAATCGAAGAGAGCTGTAGGCTTTAAGTATTAACAATCTGTTAGTACTTGAAGTAAAGGCTTTAGTAATGTCGACTTGGCCGGCCTACGAATGTAATATTAAGCTCAAGAGTAGCCTAAAGTAAAGGCTTTAGTAATATCGACTCGGCCGGCCTACGGATGTAATATTAAGCTTAAGAGTAGCCTAAAGTAAAGGCTTTAGTAATGTCGACTTAGCTGGCCTACGGATGTGATATTAAGCTCAAGAGTAGCCTAAAGTGAAGGCTAAGTAATGTCTACGTAGTCAGCCTGCTAATGTAATATTAAGCTTAGGAACAGCCTAGAGTAAAAGCTGAGTGCTGTTAACTTGGCCGGCCTGTTATCGCTATCTAGGCTTAAGATGAGGTCTATCTTTCGCTTGAACTTCTTCGGCCGAGATGCAGTCTTTCTAACTACGGCCGAGATGCAATCCTTCGAACTATAGCTAAGACAACCCTTTTATATCGTAGCTAGGATACAAGTCTGGCGGCCGCCTAGCTAGAAAGCCAGATCTAGCCGTAGCTAGTCGGGTAGCAGCGCTAGCTCGGCTACAATATCGGCGATAAGGACCTGCCGCCTTAAGTTCTTGCCTTGGACAGCTATCGTTTCCTACATATCGATCTTCCTCTTGCCTCTAAAGTCCTAGCTAATAAGATGCAAGATCTAGCGGCTTAGGGCTTCCTTCGCCTACTACGCATGCTACAAACGACCTTTCTCTAGGACGCGGTCTATTAGATCTAGCGCTATCCTTCGCATAAGATCTTCTAAGTACCTGTCTTCTCTACGGCTGCCATCGCGTAGTTCTATAGCTAGGCCGAAGCAGCGCTTAAACACGCTAAACCCCTAGAAGAGCTAAGAATCAAGGCCGTCATCTCTAATGTTGCGGATACTATCTATAACCTTAGGGATGGCCTTACCTGTCATACTATAGCTGAAGTTCGAGCTGTATAATACGAGGTTTAGCGATTGAGATTAACAGTAGAAGACTTCTAGAGCAGGCTAGCTACACTAATCTTTAGCTAACCTAGTGCTACGACTCTAAGCTCGTTGCTAGCTACACTAGATCGACGTCTAGCCATCTACGAGATAGATCCTACACCGCTCTATATAGATCCGGCCAGCTATATACTAATAGAATTACTATAGCCGTTAGTATAAGCAGCAGCAACTCAGCGAGCTACACTAACTAGGCCGAACTAGCCTAATTAGCGACCTAGAACCGAGTAGTCAAACTCGTAGCTAGCTTTCATGATAGATTAAAGCATTAGCAACGTGTTAGATCTCTAGGGAGAGTAGACCATCGGCCGGCTAGGTAAACCCTCTGTCTGCAATCTAGATAAGGCCTAGGATACTAAATGGCAGATAGAGATAGCAGACAAGATATAGTATAGCTAGAGGAAAGTCATCATTAATGTAGCGTACTGTCTTGCTAGCCTCTAGGACGAGGTACGTTCTAATGTAGTAGTAGTTAATGTATAGAGTACGCATGTATGGACGGACGTGCAGGCGCTCTAGAAAGCTGTGTAAGTAATCGAGCGTATGCGGACAGATAGGAAGATGTCTATAAACAAGCTCATTAACACATTAAAGAAGGGTAACACAAAACTATGCAATGAAATTACTCTAGTAGCGTAACGGCCGACTACGTCCTTGTCTGTAATATACTATTCTAGTAAATGCCTGCATTGCTACGTCCGATTTCCTTAATATTATCGTTATTATTATTACAAAGTTCTACTACTCTAAGACGTAAGGCCGTCTATCTAGTATTTGTCTAGATTGTCTTAAGCCTTCTCACGGCCGTCCTACCAATCTCCTCGTTATCGTCGTCTAATGAATCGCGTAAACGACGGCTGTCTACAGGCGGACTATCTAGGACAATTAGATCATCGTTATCGTCGTTATTAAGGACGATCGGTGTGGCGGCCGAAGCGGCCAAGCGAGCAGATCAGGCAGTCGAAGTAGGTAGCAAAGTAAGAGGAGCGCGAGTAGCAGAGCTTGCTAGGGCTAGACAGGCAGGCGGAGTAGCGAGGGGGGGGCTAGCAGCAGCTTAAGAGCGGTATATGTAGCGGCTGTCGTCTGCTTATTTGCAATTGGCGTAGCATCCTTCCTAGTAGCCAGCCAAAGCAACGTATGTCTAAAAATGCAGATTGTAGCGTATCGTGTATTCGTTATATATCGAAAGCATCGTCCTTCCGCGAGATTAGATGAGGAGCGCATTAATGGCGCTCGGCCGGTGCGAGAACAGGCGTAACAGCTCGGTTATGCTGAGACGTATAGTAATAGACTAGCTAGGTAGCGCGAGGGCGGCCTGCTGTTAAGGACTATAATAGAAGCCAGCCAGCTGCTGTCTAGAGATATCGACCCATATCTAGCTACTGTCCTGCTTACGGCACTTAATCTCTACTAGGCCGAGAGAGCTAAAGAGTTTTGCTATTATGGTGCTGTAATTCTTTCGTTAGTAGAGCAAGCAAAGGCTGGCCGAGTAGTTACATACTTACAAGGTCTATAGCGAAGGTGTGGCCTATCGGCCGTGCTACTAAGGAGAACTTGATTATTCGACATTTTTAAATGCCAAGAAGAGAGAGAAAGAATTAATCTTGCTAGCTGGCCGAATTGCGAGGTTAGAGTAAGTAAGAGAGAGAGAGAGAGTAAGTGAGAAAGAGAGACAGAGAGAGAGCGAGAGAGAGCGAGTAGTAACAAACATAGTAGCTAAGAAGTAAGGTAAGGTTAGGCCGATGTGAGCTACTTATGTAAGGTTATAAAGTGTGAATCACGGCTGCATCTTGTAAGGTGTGAAGGCGTGAAATATACTTACAATTGTATGACTCTTATCTCATAGAAAACCTCTAGTCTTACGGCTAGCGATGGCAGGTTATGCAATAGAGAGGATAGTCCGTTAGTAAGAGCATTGTAGTAGTAGTTGAGGTAGATATATCGCGGCCGGCTGTGAGGTGTGCAATGTATACTAATGCCAAACGGACGACGTCTGCAGCGCCAAGCACGCATTACTTATTTGGCCCTCGGACGATAACGCAGCGTAACGCGCGTTATAACGCGGGCGGGCGGACCCCCAAATAACCTCTCCATACATGCGGAGCAAAGACGAGCTCCGCGAGCTTTCGAAGAGTGTTTGCCGTAACTCCGTGCCCGTCATTGAAGTCAATATGACGTGCTGACAAACAATTTCTGGTTGACATCACCGGCTCGTCCCCTCCCCTCATTGACTTTGACGAGCGTATAAGAAGGCTACCCACAATTGAACACAGTTCCAGTGCAGAGAAATATTCCCATGCTTCGAACCTTTGCATCAAGACTCACGCAGACTTCTCGCCATCTCTCGTACCCATCAAGCTTAAAAAACTATTCAGACATGAGCCGACCGGCTGGATTAATCGCCACCAAAGGCCTGGAGCTGTTGACTGCTGGCACTCCCAATGGGCACAAAGTGACAATCTTTCTGGAGGAGCTGAAGGAGGCATACGGCTTGGACTATATCTACCAAGCAATCAACATCGGCGAGAACATTCAGAAAGAAGACTGGTTCACGAAGCACGGCCCGAATGGACGGATCCCTGTGCTGATTGACCACGATCACAATGACTTGAGCCTGATGGAAGGGCAAGGTAAGCAGCAGTGTCATGCACCACGTAGCATCAGCTGACTTTGATGTCCCATGCAGCCATTCTATCGTACCTGGCACGAACTTACGACACGGAGCACAAATTCTCCTTTGCCACCGATCCAGACCTGGCCACAGCCGAGCAATGGATCGCGTGGCAGCATGGAGGTCTGGGCCCAATGCAAGGTACCTTCTTCGGCTTGTCATGTGATGTGTTGGCGATTGACAGATTCTTCCAGGACAAGCCAATCACTTCTACCGCATGGCCAAGGAGAGGATCCCTTATCCAACCCAACGGTATGTGGGCGAGTCGGAGCGATTGTACGGCGTGCTGGACAAGGCACTCGAGGGCAAGGAGTACCTGGTCGGCAACAAGTTCTCCATCGCCGATATTGCCAACTTCAGCTGGGTGAACGTGGCCAACTTTGGGGGAATTGACCTCAGCAAGTTTTCCAACGTGGAGAAGTGGTGGCAGAGGATCAACGATCGCCCGGCGGTGAAGAAGGGCACCGCGATCCCGAGCGAGAGCAAGATCATCAATTCCGCCTACCAGGAGAGGATCAAAATCGGAGAGCGACTTCCAGGAGCAGGAAAAGAAGCTCAAGGACATTGGCGACAAGGCCAAGGAGCAGTACAACTACAAGTACGCTAGCCCGTAGAGGCCGTAGAGGCGCAGAGGGCGGTGACAGAGCTATGACAGAGCTATGACATGGATCGGGGTAATGCAGAGCATCGCGGCAGATAGCGCAATCAAAAGTGACAGGAGAGATGACTTGCAGGCGCTTGAATCGGAGAAAGCATGTGGAGGGCCATGGCGGGCCCAGGCTCCCTCTTGTGATGGAGGGTGTGGCAGCCCTTGGTGTGACAGAGAGATCTGGCTGAGACGACCGAGCCGAGATGCGCAGTACCTCGCAGTAGTAGTGTGCAGCGTGCAGTACCACTCCCCTGGTATCTTGCTGGATGCTTTCATCCGCAACGGGTCCAGCCTCATCTGCCCATGCGTGCCAAGCTGGTCATCCGCCGGCCTCGTGACCAACAGCCGCTGAGGGTGGGCAAGCAGCAGGCACGAGTAGCAGGGTATATCTCAGTCACATTCTTCGTATGCACTCCATCAGAAGACGCGACAGACTGGAAGCTTGATCTGGACGCGTAACAAATGAGCATGGGAAGTGCTCCCATTTCGCTGCTCGGGG
>OY978226.1:37598932-37811432 GCA_963854785.1 Vaccinium vitis-idaea | reverse complement strand
TACTAAATAATTGGTGGCCCTAAATTTTTGTTTTTTGGGGGGGGCCTAAATCCCAGG
Organism: Vaccinium vitis-idaea; assembly: GCA_963854785.1. Taxonomy (NCBI): domain Eukaryota; kingdom Viridiplantae; phylum Streptophyta; class Magnoliopsida; order Ericales; family Ericaceae; genus Vaccinium; species Vaccinium vitis-idaea. The sequence goes on along the minus strand of OY978226.1, from coordinate 37,811,375 downwards.
CTTCATGGGCTTTGCCCATGAGCTGGCTCTGAGCGTAGGGCTTAAGTTTCGCGTAGCATGTTACCCGGTAAGAACGGGATCGAATTCACAGGGACTGAACGTGCCAAGCGTGAATGTTGACTTGCGAGTAGAGGGTTTAAGCCTTAAGCAGCAAACTTGATTTGTGATTCGTTGGTGGAATTCTCTTAACTTCGAGAATGACGCGGATTTTGAAAAGACTAATTAAAAGAAGGCAAGGTTTAGGGGTTTACAACACCCATGACTTAGGCCCATTCATTCTCCTCTAAAATAACCGGCTCGGGGACATCGTTAAACAACCCCGAACGGAAGATTTGGTATTTAAACTCGTTTGACTAGAAAAGGTGTTTCACAAAGAGTAGGATTCTTGTGCCATTTATACAAACATTTTGATTGACATCGCCCTAAGCATCGCACGTGCCAAGTGGTCAAGCCCTTGGCTACGTGTGATCAAAGGGATTAACAAATCCCAATTGTGATACATAAAATTAATCCTTACTCTTTGATTAACAAGCGATGTTTGCAATATGGCAAGGAGAGCGAATAAACCTAAGTCATGGGGTGCTACGCACCCCATAACCGAGCCTAAAACGGCTACTCGATCATTGCTAAGGAAAACATGACTAATTTTATGAAGGAAATAAAGAACATGACTTGTGACTTTATAAACTGATTTTTAATACTACTCCTAGGTTTGCCTACAACATTAAAGCTTGAGAATTAAACAAACAACACTTAACTTCTAGATTTTTTCAAAGGGAAAAGACTAGAAAAGTTAGAACAAGATTTTACCGATAAAAACGAAAACAAACTAGATTAATACGGAGATCCGAAGATTACAAGAACTATTAATAAACGGGAAATTTAATTGCAAGCTAAACTTACTTGAGTTCCTAAGGAAATTAGAGCTAAAACTTGAACAACAATGGAGGAGAGAGAAGAGAGCAAACTAGACTAAAAGTAGAAATGTAGTGAAGTGAGGGAGAGGGAGATAGGAGAGAGGAGGGTGAGTTCTATACATATCACCCTTTACTCTCTCAAAATATCCTAATTCAACGCCTAAAAGTAGAAAGTTTCCTTAAATGGAAAGACTTAAAGCAACCCAATGTGCTGTCAAAAATCGCCAGAAAATAGGCAGGTTAGTGCTACCGGCTTGGAGGGTAGCACTATCCTGACCCTCTGTTCCCCGAGTAGCGCTACCGGCTAGAGGGGTAGCACTACCCCTCCCTGTTTTTGCTTGTTTCTTCATCCTTTGGTTTCATCTTGCTTTCCGGCTTGACTTTGTGTCCTCCAAGCTTTCTGAGCCCTAGACACGTCTTCACTCCTTGGCTCTTGAGGCTTGGTATCGCGGTGCCATGGGGTACTTTGCTCCTTTGGATTCTCAGGACGCTTCCCATAGCGCTAAAAAACGCGCTTATTCACTTGGTTTCCCTGAAACTAACAAAAGCAATACTACGCGCATATCAAACATAAAAAGCACCTATATAAGGCGTGTGTGTGTGAACAAAATGAGCTAGATAAGCCCGGATATCTACAATATTAGGGCCTTATCACACCCCCAAACTTGGACTTTGCTACTCCCTAGCAAATTAAACTAAACCAACCAACTAACTAATCTATATAAAACTTCTCGAAGTACCTGATACGATAATTATGCTCAATCTCAAAAAGTCTAGGCAGAGTACTGGTTATCCGGGTCATTCAACTAAAAGCAACTCACGCACACGCATGCCATGCACTAGTATGAATTAGCTAGGCCACAAAAGTAGGCAAGTGACATACATCCCAAAAAGTTTCAATTCCAATGGGGCTCGAACAAATTATTCCAAGATTGCAATATCACACAAATGAAGCATTAAAACATCCCATGGTAAGCACTTAGCAAGATATGTGATAACGAGACAAAAAGGTTACCGCATGCTAATCAAAGTAACACTTAGAACAAAAGAACTAGTTAACGAAGGACAATTCAAGAAATAAGCATGAAATATTGCTAAGCGTGCATTGACCGGAGTTAATTACGTACTAAGAAACGAATTTAAACATATATATAGCTTATAATGACCATGGTTAGCAAAAGAAAGGACTACAAAAGAGCGGCGGCCATAAACTTGCTTGGGTCATCTACCCCTTTGGCCGCCACCGACCGTCAACTACCCCAAATCATGCCAAGTTTCCTCTTCATCGGTCGACTCAACCTCCGACTCTCCGACTCGGAGGAGGCCTCATATCTTGCACTTGAAGACGCCTCTTGCTGCGCAATCACCCAGTTAACCCTCTTCTCAATTCTTCTTTGACCCTTCTCAATCTTCTCTTGCTTTTTGTACACGGCCCTTTGGCAACTGAGCAGCAGCTTAAGCCATGTGATAACTTTCGAGCCCTTCTTTGGAGGCTTGAACAATTCGGCTCTAGTAGGAGCGACCGGATGGGAAGAGGAAGCTCCGCCCTTGGACCCCTTGGCTTTTCCATGCTTGGATTGGCTCTTGCTTTGGTTTAGCGTGGCCATGGGGTACTTAGATCCTTTGGATTCCCGGGACGCTTCCCATAGCGCTAAAAAACGCACTTATTCACTTGGTTTCCCTAAAACTAACAAAAGCAACACTGCATGCACATCAAACATATATAGCACTATAAGGCGTGTGTGTGTGAACAAAATGAGCTAGATAAGCCCAGATATCTACAATATTAGGGCCTTATCAGCATTCATCATCATCCTCCAAGACCTCTATAGGAACTGCCACATTCACCAAAGAATTTGCCACCTCCCCCATTGATTCTTCCACAATATCACAGTCAATATCCGGAGACTCTTCCACAACTTCTAATTCCTCTACCGACTTGTGAAAGTTACTCTCAACTTCAGTATCTATCCGGCCTTGAAAGGGATGAGCAATTGACTCCACCACCAGCGATTCTAGACCCATTAATAAGTCTAAGGCATGGAGAGAGTTTGAGATAAACTCATAATTTCCACCATTAGCCTCCACTAACCCGGGAACATCTCCAAGCAGACCCTCCTCCTTAAATGCGTGGTTCTCACTACCCTTGTTTCCTCCTTCCATATCATCGACATCCTTTTCCTCACTGCACTGAGTCGAAGGTTGAAGTTGCAAAGCTTCATCAAGGAGAGGAGGATGGGGATCTAAATCAAGCTCGGTTGCAGATTTTGTCTCCTTACTAAAGGGCACCTCACATTCTTTCTCCCACACTTCAACTTCATAATTTTTGCCGCTCACCCGGATGTTGATCCACTCATCAATTTTGGATTCTCTCTGTGTTAAAATCATCATCCTACCAACCTCAAAGGAGTTTTTGTAATGAGTATCTTTGTCCAAAGCCAAGAACTCGCCCCATAATTCACCTATTTGTTTGAAAGCAATACTTGTAAGAACCCGTATGAAAAATCACTTTTTGGAGAAGTTTCGATTTGGCCGATAAAAAATGCCGGTAATTGTTCCTTGGATTTTTCTAATCACAACGGTATAATCGGAAGTTATTTTTAAGTAAGGCAAAGTCATCTTTCGCCTATTTTATTCGGAGAAAAATCTGCCGTTTTTCAGTTTTGTACTAAAAGTGGGGGGATGAGATTTTGATGTGATTAAAATTTTAAAATTTTAGAAATGCCATTGTTTCCAAATGGGGAGTACTTCCTTATTTTCATAAATAAATTAAAGTAAAGAAAACTCAAAATTTTAGTCTTTACTTAAGTTTGGTTTATGAAAATAAGTATTGTGGTCACATACTATATACACAAGTGACATTTGGGTGTGAGGGGTAATTAGGGGGTTATAATAAGTAGTGTGGGGCAAATTTGCAAAAAAACAAAATATCTCACTCTCCCTCTCTCCTCCACCGATCGGCTCACCCTCCCTCTCTCTTCTCCTCCATTTTTACTCACTTCAAGCTCAAAACTCTCCCTCCCCACTCAATCTCTTCAAGAACCAAGGCCATATTCACGTTCTACGCACCGTGGGGAGCTTGGGTCACCTTGGATTCACACCGGGAGCACATAATTCGGGATTTGGGGCTAGGGTTTCATTCATCTCTATTTTTCAAGCAAATCCTTGAGGTAGGGGAACAATGTCTACTCTCTCTAGTTATATGCTTATGATTTGTTACACATACTTGATTTTTGGCCTCAATCTCCTTGAATTTCATGTTTTCCCCAATTTGTGTGGGTTTTTCCACTTTGATGTCTTGATCTATGAATTTGCTTGTTGATTGGTGAAATTGGGAGTGAAATTGACCTCCCTCCATGTTTAATTGTTGCCTAGCATTTCCAATTTGAGCCTAAACTATCTCTATTATGATTGGGTTGAAATTCCACACCCTAAGGGTGAAAATCTGCTCAGATTACTGTTCATAGCTGCTGCCCCTATAATTTTCCAGCCACTGCCCCTGTTTTTGGGGTGATTTTCGGTCACCCTTTGATGTCCATTTGGTCCCCGATCGCTTATTTCTTCATAAAATTGACATTTGGCATCACTTGCAACCATGTTTTGACTCGAGGACTTTGATTTTATAAACAAATATGTCATTTTGCATCACATGAAAGTTTGATGGTTTTTAGAAAGCGTGGGTGTGTGTGTGCGTCACCCTTTTTATCGAAAGATGTGAAATAATGAAATGAAATTTGGAAAACGGACTTGTTATGAAAGTTTTGATGAAATGTTTGGGATAATGGGATATTCTTAAACCGATACCATCATTTGGTAAATTTTTTTGATAAAGGCACGCGGGGCCTATGGAACCCGGCAGAGGCACGTGGGGCCTACGGAACCCGGCAGAGGCACGCGGGGCCTATGGAACCCGGCAGAGGGATTAAATCCCTAGTACTAAATGAACATGATGATTTTTCTTCAATGAAAGAAATGAGAATTGAAGTTTTGGACTATCCTTAAAGTTTTGTCGAAACTCGTTTTGTAAACTTGATTTTGACTTGTGTGATGAACTTGGGTGATTGGGTGAAATGAAATGGATATTTGGGTTATATTTTGGACACTTAGAAAGGACTTTTGAAAACATGAGTTGTGGGTGGATACTTGGAAATCACTTGGATACGTTGAAACTTTCTAAATTCTTCCTTTCTTCCTCCATGACTTGGATACTTGGACTCGCATATGAATAACCGTTTGACATATCTTACCCTCATGTGCATGCATCATATTCATATACCTAGCGTTAGTAGAATAGTTCTCCTACGAGCAAGTGTGCTCACCCTATCATTTTCAGGTACCCAGCTTTGATCGTGCATGGTTTGGAATGCATGACTTGGATGATGAGCATACATGGCATGGAGTTATTTACTTCATCTTCTACGCATTTAAACTTTCTTTTGGGGAGATGTTAATGTAACTCTAATTTCCTTTACCATCTTTTGACTTTGGATTTGTAAAAACTTATGAGATATTATTTCGACTTCACCTTGGGGGCAAGGGTGCCCAAATATTTGAATCACAGGATGTTATTTAATTTCACCTTTGGGGCAAGGGTGCCCAAACTTTATTATTTGATTACACCTTTGGGGCAAGGGTGCCCAAACATTTGATAGCCGTTGGGCTAAGGAGGTACTCTATTTATGGAAATCTTTATCTTTTAACTTGGTTATTGTTTGAGATTCTTTTATTTATGTTTTAAAAAAAAAATGAGGGCGTGACAATACTAGACCACGCATGCAAAGGCATACCTCTGCATTTAATCCATACCAATCTTGAGTGACTTGCCGCATCACAGTTCCAAGGCTTCAACACATCAAACCAATTAGAAGAAGCATTATTGGCCACCTGCTTATCCCTCTTTGCCTTATTGCCAAAAGCGATAATCAAAGATAGACCGCCTAAGGATCTAACCTGAACATCCTCACAATTAGCACAACTATGACCATTCAAAACATTCTCATTGGAGGCAAGAGACTTTAATTTCGCTACAGCATTCCTAGATAGCCAATCCATGCCTTGGGGTTTAACATCAATAGTAGCTCCAGGCTTTACTTCCATCTGAATAGGATCAAATTCAGCCTTCTGCTTGACCACTTCTGCATAAGATCTTTGAGTAATGCTCTAAAATTTGTTCTGAAATGCCATATTGGCTCTAGAACCCTGCTCCTTAGTGTGCCCCATGCCAGCTTTATGGATATCTCCTTCTCTGAAAGGATTAGACAAAAAGGTCCAATTTCTTTTAGCCTCAAAGGAAACAAGCTTAACAAATAGTTTCTTATCGTCAAGGCATACGCCGTTAGTCCGGAGAATGGCCAAGTCAGCCGAGACAGGACAGTTGTACCTAATGAAGCCAAAACTATTACCAGTGGCTTTGCTCCTTTTCTCTGGAATGAAGACTTCTTTGACAACCCCATACTTATTGAACATCATCTTCAACCATGGCTGACTAGTACCTTCAGGAAGGTTATCCATAAAAAGGGTAATGAGAGGTTGCTTTCCATGGTCGAAAGTACCTCTGTGACTTGAGTGTTTGTGGATGACAGGGACCTAACCTCCATCACTATCTTGTATATCGCCTCGCTCCATAGATCAGCTTGTTGAGAAATCCGTTGAGGACTTCCCACAAACACCTTATCTGCGTCACAACTCCACACAGCAGATAAATGTTGCCGACTGGGGCTATGTTGCAGCGGAAGGAAAAGCGACAAAAAAACAGGATATGAAGTTTGTTGAAGAAGCGCCAGAGTCAGCCGATGAGAGCCGCCGGAGAAAGACGGACAGATGGCTGAAGAAGAGAAGATGTGGTGCGAGGAGGTAACGAGGAATGATTAGAGGGGTTTAAAGGTGGGAGGATAGGTCGAGAAGGGGAGAAGGAGACTAGGGAGGACGACCGGCGCCAACCACCGGTGAAGGCTGCGCCAGAACAGGTGGGATGGTCTAGGTTTTAATATTGCCTCATAACGCCTCAGATTCTATCGCCTTGACCCTATACCATTTTACTATGCTCGGTTTGTTGTTATTGGGTAGTACATATCCAAAGACTAAAATATTCCAGATTTTACCCAAAAAGTGCCCTGTATTGAGATTCATTGTGGATGTGTCCCTAACCCACATCATCATCGTAAGTAAGAGTGAATCTACATGATGCACTTCATGAGTAACAATTTTGTTTTTTTGTTTTGTTTTTTGTTTTTTTTTTGGGTACTTCATGGGTAACAATTTTGGGCTCATAGCATTAATCCGATTTTCAAAATGGTATCTCTATTCTCATCTCTAAGCAAATTAGTTGCTTGATTGTTCCCCTTTCTCTCAGCGTCAAGAATATTGTTTTGTTAATTGTTGCTTGGTCTTATAATGGGAGAGACACCTTCAATGGTTACCATTAGCAACATGTTTATTATGCAGAAATTTCTAAGTAAGAGACATTGTTAAATGCAATTGTAAAACTCATAATGTTGTGTATTTTGTTACAAGGTTATTGTGGTCTTCATAGATTTCTTCAGTGTTATAATTTAACAAATTTAACAGATTCCTGGTTAGTATGAACGTTTGTAATAAAATTGATAAAATTTGAGTTTGTGAATGTCCTTTTGGTTATAGATTCCTATACTCGCGTCTTTTTATAGTCCCAACCGGGTTTAATGCTTTTGTAGGAATAAGAATCCTAAAGTGGAGGAAAAGAAGAAAAAGAAGAAGAGACGAAAGGAGTCACTGGAAGAGGAAGCGGTCGATGAAGATGTGGTTGAGGAGTTGATTCTTAGTTCAGATGAAGATGAAGACGTTCCCTCAGTTGGGCCAGATGTTGAGGATGCGCCAGTGTCTCCAAAACAAAGAAGCAAGAAAAGCAACCAATCTGTAAAGCCATAAAAAAGGAAAACTAAATTTGATGCCAAAAGATCAAAGAAGAGGATGAAGGCGTATTAAAAATGGTATGCGGTGGTTGTCCCTCTATCCCTCTCCTCTATCCCTCTCTCTCTCTCTGTTTATATATATATATATATATATATATATATATATATATATATATTTTTTTTTTTTTTTTTTTTTTTTTTTTTGGCTGTGTTTAGAATATGGATTGCCCCTTTTGAAGAACCAGTCGGCGGCTCAGAGGTTAAGGGAACCCAGTGGAGCCGTAGTGAAAACGAGAGTGAAGTGCCGTTTGAACTTGGAGCTGTCAGCACTTTGGGAAGGTCAACGTGTTCTCTCTCGACTTGTTCAGTTTTGGGACGATCGACCTTTTCTCTCTCGGGCTTTTATCAGAGATATTTGTGGAGGGTAAAAGAAAAGATGGAGGGAACTCAGTAGAGTTGAAAGCAAGGGGCACATTTGTTATTTCGTTTTTAAACATTTTTGTTTTTCTCGATAAATCTCTCCATAAACTCGCAGTCCATGGACAATGAATGCATCTAATTGTTCCTACATTTTCGTAGAGCTGTATATGAAGCTTTCCATGGACACATTATACTTGAACTTGCTTATTGCCAAAATCCCTGGGTTAAACAAAGATCTAGTAGTTAAGCTTTTCTGTTAAAATCAATAAAGTTGAAATGTATTCAAAAGAATGGTGAAAAAGAAGAGCAAAGAGTTTATCAGTGTTTTTGTTTCAGGCGCTTTGTCCTCCCCCCCGTGTTTCATTGTCCTGTATTTCTGTAACTTGATCCTCTTGGACCTTCTTATTAATGACAATGGCAACGATCTTCTTCTAAAAAAAAAAAAGAGTATATGATGTGGTATTCCTAATGGGAATTGGGATGATGGTCACGTACAAGGAGTTGAGAGACTAAGAGTTGGCAGGTTCTGGTTTTTTCTTTGGTAGAGGGAGAAGAATCCATTTATAACGAGGAAGTACAAGCTACTGAGTTCGAAAGAATTTATAAGTTGGAAATGAAACTCTTTGTAATAATCTATCTCAATACTTCTATGGCAAAAAGAAAAAAAGAATCCGAGTTGAGAGGTTCTGGGTGCACTATTGCACACACAAATATATATGCACGGATTTATACTATTTATTGGATTTTTAAGATCTTTCACAATAAAACATTAACATAATTAACAAAGTGTTATTGATTGGGCATTGGAACTCACACTTTTCGTGGTTTTTGTTACTATTATGACTTTTTGTGGTGACATTTCATGATTTTGATCAGCTTTACCTTTGTGCTATTTTTTTTGTTAAAAAAAAATTATAGACGAAGACATTACGGATTATTTAGGCTAGTTACAAAAAAAGAAGAAAAAATTTCGGGATAAGTTACAAATTATTTTTCATTTTTCTAAGTGATATCGATCAAAATTATACCATAGCCATTTTCTTGAATTAGTCAGTTCAATCTTTTTCCCAAATTAATTTTAGGCAATTTCGTCATGACAAGTAAGGGTAAAATTGGCATTTTTGGATTTAATTCGCTGATCTTTGAATTTTTCTTAGGCAAATTTTATTGGCAACCCAGTTTTTTCTAAATGCCTCCCACCGCCAACCAATTAATTTTAGGACCAAAAATACCCAATGTAAAAAGACTACTTTATCCTTCATCATCTCCTTCCTCCAACAACCAGACTTTCGGCCGGAACCACCATAATCACCACGCACCTCCACCCATGACCACCACCACCACCGCGCACCTCCACCCATAACCACCACCACAACTCAAATCCACCCCTACCCGCCGCCTTCCTCCCCTGCTATGCCGGCCTCGACTCCCTCTGCTACCTCTATGAATCCGATTACTTCGAAATGGCATGTTCTCTCTCCCCGACGGCTTCGAATATCCAGTTTCGGATGAGTTCTGCTAATTCGAATTTCGGCATCTTCGGATATCCAATTCTGAACGGGTTCGACTAATTTGAATTTTAGAATCTGAAGGGGTATTTATAATCCAGGCGCAATGGCTGCGCCTCTCGCCTAGGCACGCCTTTGACAACTATGATAAGACCAGCCAAGTTATTGTTAGAAAAGAGAGAAGCCGGAAAGAAACTGTATTGCTAATTGAATAGTGATGAAAATGATACATGGCTAAGAAGACTAATAACTGGTTATATAGGCAAACCCTAATAACCTTAAGCGAACCCTAATAAGAGAGAAATACAACACCACTCTTAGTGGTAATGCTAATAACCAGTGTTCTAAAAGTCGGGACTAGTCGGCGACTAAGTCGGAGTCGTGGCCTAACCGAGTCGACTAGGGCCTAGTCGATTGAATTAGTCGCCGGCCGAATTAGTCGGGCTCAAGTCGGCGACTAATCGGACAAGTCGGCGACTTCGGACAAGTCGCGAAGTCGGAATAAGTCGGAAAATCGAAAAAAAATCGTAGCAAGTCGGGCAAATCGTAACAAGTCGGAAAAATTGGGGTAAAAAAACAGAATTTGCAAAACTTTTGGGGCGCCACAGTGTAATTTTTAAACCGATTCACTGCCCTAAATCGATTCACTCTTCTCTTCAAAGTTCAAACATGATCTCACACCTACAGAGAGCCAACAATCGATTCTTTCCCGCACGCCGTTGCTGCTGCTGCTACGGTGCTTCTCCTCTTCTTCTTTCTCCTCGGTGCTTCTCCTCTTCTCAGGTAAGATCTCCTCTTCTCTCGCTCTTCTCTTCTCTGTTGAGTGTTGACTGTCGGTATCTCTCTCTCTTCTCTTCGTTTATACACCACTGACCACACTACACCACAGTTTCTCCTCTGTCGGTGGGTTTGTGTCTGAGTAAAAGATGCGATTCAATTGTGATTACTATTTGTCTGTGCTTTATGTAAACGTTTTTATTTCTTGAGAAGAAAAACTCAATCTTGACTTGAAAATTTACTACTACTGTTATATTTTTCTGTGAAGTTTTTTAGTACAGCGATTTGTTTTTGGAAAGTAAAGAAGTCTGATTTACTTATGTATGTCCTGCTAGAGTTAAAAGAAGATTCTTTTCAGGATTAAATTATCTTCATCTGGTCTTTTTCTATTTTTTTCCTTTTGAAATTCTTGTACTATCTTCTGTTTTTGCCTTTTTTTGATTTCCAACTTTTGGTTTTTGATAGGAGATCCAGATTCGGTATTTTAGTAGTATGTCCTAGATCAGTGAACTCATCTTGTGGGTTTTAAGTTGTGAATTTTGGACCTTTTTCTGTTTTAGATTTAACTTTTTATTTGGATAGGATGCTTAATTTCTGGCTGGTTCCAGCAAATATTGCTCAATGTATTTGTTCAAAGTTCCAGATTTTGAGTTTGAGAGAGAATTCCTATTTCAGAGTAAGTACTAATCATTTATATAACCAAAAATCTGGAAATGAAAAGCCAATGAAGCATACCATAGGCAGTTGGAACATCAAAATCAGGAAATGAAAAGCCAGTGAAGCTGTTCTGCAGTTATTTTGGAGTTAGTATCTTTGACACTTGTAATAGCACTGTGTGAACCAGCTAAGCTGTGATTCAAACGAGGCCTAGATGATTCAAACGAGGCCTAGATGAATAAAGTTTGTGGGGTTTGTCTCGATTAAAAAAACAGTTGATGAATACTCCACTAACAGTTAGTGGGGTTTGTCTCATTTTTTTTATTTTCTGTTTTTTTAAAAAACAGATTGGATTAAAAAAATATTTCACTAACAATTAACAAACTTTGTAGTTGCCTCTTTTTACATTAAAAAACACTTCGTAGTTGACTATTTTGTTTTACTTAGTTAGTTAGTTTGCATGTTTTTATTTGATGATGTGCTACTTATGTTATTCTAATTACTCAAAACTTATGAAGGATGAAAGAGAATATATATTTTAAAATAAAAAAAAATCTAGCCGACTAGTCCCCTAGTCGCTAGTCGGCAGCCATCCGACCTCTAAGCGACTTTTAGAACACTGCTAATAACCTACGGAGCACGGGTACTGGTACGCGGTACGGGTACGGTACGGGTACTGGTACGGGATACGGCAACAATCCAAAAAAGTAGGGTACGGGTACGGCAATTTTATATATATATATATTACCATATTTCATTATTAGATGTAAAAGGTATATGTAAAAGAGAAACAAGAAGGGGCTCCATAGTAATAAACTAAAAGATAAGGTGCAAAATTGTAATTGGCTAACTATTTGAAACAAAATAACGCAGAAGAAACAAGACAGGGGGCTCAGTGTAATAAACTAAAAAATGAGGTGTGAAATTGTAATTTGGGTAACATATTTAAAGCAAACGCAGAAGAATAGTTAGGTCAGATCCAGTCTCCGCATCTGTTCGTTCTCTTTCTTCCCAAACGCCAACGCCGACTTCGACTTCGACGCCTGGAACTCCGGCGACTGCTTCCTCTTCCTCCGGCGACTGATTCGCCTTCCTCCGGCGACTCCGGCAAGTTTAATTTCTCTCTCCTTCTCTCTCTCTCTCTCTCTCTCTCTCTGCAAACGTACCCCTCTTTCTCTCCCTCTCTCTCTTCCAAACGTACCCAAGCAGTACCCATGGCGTACCCAAAACATACGAACGTACCCGGTACGTTTTTGCCGTATCCGGTACGTTTTTTGCCGTACCCAAGCCGTACCCGTACCCGGTACGTACCCGGTACGCGTACGGCGAGTTTTCCGGCGTACCGGTGCTTCATAGATAACAATAATACAAGTACTACACTGTCACAGATATATGACACAAAGTGTTGAGTTATTAAGAAACGACGCGTGAGTAAGACGAGTGTAACTAAAATAAGAATGTTGAGATGGATGGGTGGTTAGACATCACGACATAGAATTAGAAACGAAAACCTTTGTAGGATAATAGGGCTAGGAGCACCGACATAAGATAAGATGAGTGAGATCGCTTTAGGTGATTTGGATATGTCTATCGTAGGTTCGTTGATGTCGTAGTTAATAGGAGTGATATGGTTATCGTATATGGAAGCTCTAAGGGGAGGGGTGACCTAGTTTCTTATATTTTACGAAACACGATGCCCTCGACATAGTTCAATGAGAAAGCGGATTCACGTAGCCGACCCCAATTAATTGGGACTTAAAGCTCGATTTGGTTTGGTTTGGTTTGAATATAGGCATCGTCCTAAGAATTGTGTAGTACGAATGTCAGATGCATTATTTCGATCATGAAGTTTTATTATTGTGCATATATGTTTGTTGATTTAATTTTATAGAGTTGTACTTGGTACATCTTTTGATATCTTCATTAACAGGCCCATGTCAAAGATGTTATCGTATTCGATCCCGGATAACGGAGCACCGATTCAAGAAGGACTTTTTGAGGGTACTGTCACTTCCTCTAATCCTATTTCCTTATTCTCTTCCTCTCTTCCTGTAGTTTATTTTTTAGGTTAGGTTGAATTTTATTAATACTAATTCAGTTGATTCGCAATTTGCATACATAGGGTTTGAATACACTACGCTTTCTATATTTGGTAACTATGTCCACAGCTAATAAAATGTGGATCCAAGTCTCAACTTCAAATCAAGTTATTGAGCTAGTTAATTCAACTATGACGATGTGGTTGTCAGCCCATCTAATCCTTGTTTCTTGCAGATAATATTGAAGTTACCGTCGTAAAAGTAGAGGACGTAACGCCATATCTTTCAGCTCAAGGCCTGAATCATATGGCGTTTCTGCGCCTCTACTTGATCGACAAAACAAGGAAGAATCTGGTCTACGAAAGGTGGACATCCCGCCTAAAAGACCAGGTACAAGTGGAGAAGGTATACAGACAATATAGGCCCAGTGGGTTCTGCAGGCCCCGATATAGGGTAACCCAGATGATAAGAGATATTATAAGGTACGTTGATAATAGTAACAATAAAGATACCAGCATGCGCAGTGGCGGATCTAGGAATCCTACACAGGGGGGTCACTTTTCAAGCATAACTTTGGGAAAAAAAAATTCGCAATCCAATGTAACAATATACCAAGAAAATAAAATTTTTAAACATTCTTCATTAAGCAAAAAAGTTTAAACTTAAAACATTAGGAAAGATTTTTTACATATTGTGCTTATGACGCTTGAAAAAAAGAAAGTAAAGTCCTATATATTGGAAAAGAAAAGGAAGCGACAACGACAAAGATGGAGAAATGATCAATCTGTTTGAATTGTTCGATTAGTACTAAATGAATTTTGAAGAAAAGTTTAATAATTGCATGTATTCCTATAGTGGACACTAAAATGGGACAGAAGGAGTATATGTATTCTTAAAGTTTTTCATGTGTCGTTTTAGAGCAGGATCCCAATCAGATTTGGTCAATATTAGTTGGTGAATTCTTTCTTAAATTATTTGTGGGAAATGATTTTCACACCCCCCATTTTACAATCCACACTCCCCTTTTTGTCTTTATCCACATAAATTTACAATATTGCCCTTTTTCAATACACCTTTTTCACACATGCAAGGGTAATATTGTAAATTCATGAAGATAAAGACAAAAGTGAGTGTGGATTGTAAAATGGGGTGTGTGGAAATCATTTCCCTTATTTGTTAGTGAAATTAAAAGCATTATATCATCACGAGTTATAACAATAAAAAACTCCTAACTGGAGGATAAATTAGTGATTGTGTAGTCGTTTCAAATTTATAAGAGGGTTAGCAATACGTTTAGAATATAAAAAGGTCCTAGGATTATTTGTGAATGCCAAATGGGATTCCATACATATTTGGGGGTCCAATAGTAATAACCAAATTCATTGTACTCCCACGTGCCCCCTGGCCCCTTCACATATCCGCCTCTGAGCATGCGTGTATATCTACAAGTTACACAACTCTACTACTCAAGCCCCTTATTCATTGTACTCCCACGTGCACCCAAATAAGCACAATTTAACATTTATTTGCTTAGTTTATGTTTTTGTTTGTTTGTGCTTGAAGGTACCTGTTATACGGGTTGATGCACTTGCACCGTAGGGGCATGTGCATCGGCAGAGACTTCGCTGGAGCAAATGTCGTGCTTGTGGGGGATACTCCGAAGTTCTTTGACATCGGAGTCCTACCAGCGACCGAGGAGCTGAAAGCAAACGACTACAAAAATTTATGCAGGTTGATCAAGCGCGATATATTGGCTGTGGCTGGAGAGAGGTGTCCCGAAGACATGCTCCATTTCCTGGAGCTCCTGGCGCGTCCGAGGTGAGCAAATTTCCTAGAATTTAGAATTTTAGGTTAATTGTAGTGTTTTTGATTGACAAACATTCCATTGTTGTGATTTGCAGGAGAGAGGAAACGTTGATTGAGCACCATTGTGCTCTCTGGGACGAGTCACAACATCTCCACTTCTTTCAGAGATTCGAAGATGAGGGGAAGCTCATCGATGATGCTATTATTGCACACATCTTCTACAAACTGGACACTACGGGAGAGTTTGATGATTGGCAGTCTCAGGTTCTGAACCGACGAGCAAGCATCGTTTATGAGGTGTACAGCAAAAAGACCAGGCTCCCTGCTGCTAGTGGACACTTCGACTTTCTGCGAGCGTACAATTGTCACGCTGGCGATTATTCAGGGCGCGTAAGTAATTGTTGTTTGATCCGGTCTTCTAAATATCTTTAATAGACAAAAGTAATTTCATGGTTATTTTAGTTGCCTAAAGAAAAAGAACAAAATAAGGTTTACATGCTTTCCATATTTTTTATGCTTCCCAAAATGCTATTGTTGGGCTTAGTTGATCGAGTGATAAATGGACCTATGTAGGGTGTCGAGTGCGGGTATTGAGTGTCTGATTCATTGTGTCTAGTGTCCAATTCATCAACAATTCCTAACAAGCTGAGATATGTCATGCTGCTTGAGATCTTCCCCACCTTCCAACCCGACAATATCCCTCCGATCAGCACTTCACAACCATCCCCAGACTGACCGGTGATGCTCCTCCAATGCTGAAACTCTCCCATCCGAGCAAACCCCTAGAATTCCATTTCTTGGGCCCACCTTTCGATTATGAACGTCAGAACGTGAACCACTGAGAGAGAGCCATTGGTTTTGGTTGCTCAAGTTCTACCCAAACATTACAGGCTTGGTGGCTTGCTTCCCTTAAACTAGATGCTGCGAACAATTGTCATGTCCTAGCTTCCCACGGTAGTAATGAAACTTCTGAAGGAGCTCGTATTTAATATCTACCCAGACTCTTTCAGTTTCATGGAAAACACCACCTTACCACCTTTACGAAGAACCTTGTTAATGGGAACGCGGACTCGGACTAGTGAAAACCTCCCTTCCAAATCAGCATCCCTCTTATACAATACCCATCTCACATAGACTTCCAATGTGAAACAGAAGCGGAACAAGCAGTTGCCGACTTCCCAGTTTCTAGCCTCATTAGATTCACCCAGGAATGCTGAAACATAACCTTCATATTGATTATATTGTTGAGTCTACTGGTTGACTCATCCCTAGGCGATCCAGATGTAAAAGAAGGTAGAAAACCTAGATGACAGAAAGGAAAAGGTTAACCAGAGACAGAAAATAGAAAGAGAAATTGTCACTAACGTGAAAAAAAATTAGTTTCCATGGCATCAAAAGTTTATTGACATGTATTTTTTTTTTTGTATGAACAGGGAGTAAATTATGACAGACGTATGGTGGAGGAAGCCATCATAGCCACCTTCCCACGGTCGCTATGTCTCTTGATGACCGAGCTTCACAAGTACAAAATTCTCCCTCACTTCATCAGGTAATATTGAAACTGGAACTTCCAAAGTGAGGATTCGCTCTAAAGTGGAAATATTCTAAATCCAGCCAAGTACTTCTTTTATGACGAGCTTGGGGATCCCAAAGTGTAAATCTTTTTGAACTAGTCATGATTGACGTGGGATTAATCTTTATTCTTCCCAAAGAAGGAGAATTTGGATTTCAACCCACTTCTAATTTTTTTTTTTATCCATGCACTTTTTATAGTCGGATACTGTGTCTGTAGACCAATTCGTAGTACTCCATTTATAATAGGTCAAAATTATAGTCGACGAGAACAAGAATAAGAAGGAAAACAAAGGGAGAGGGAATTTTAAGAACTTCAATCCTGAACCTGTAATAGATGGAAACCGCGAAGATGTCTTCTGTATTGTTGAAGATGAAAGCCAAGCATTACAAAACTGAGGAGGAGGTCAATTTCTAAGTTATAAATCAGAAAGTCAGTCTATACAACGCCTAACAACTGAATCAGGAAATGTAAACAGCCAAGATTAAAAGGAAGGAATAAAATGGACCTTTTAATACACTTTTAACAAACTTACTTTCTATGCAGAATGATATAGATGCATACGAAGCAGAAGAAAGATGAGGGGAACTCAGGAGAGTTACGAGGATCAGTGTCCCTAAACTTCTGTCATACTAAATTATTCTTTATGAGTGTTGTATTACGCTATGGCTGTGTGTTATCAATGTGGAGTGTGTGTGTGTGTCTTATCATTGTGGATTGTCTTTTTGTCTGCTGTCTTGGGTTGAGGCTGGTCGTACGGGTTTTCATTGTGGGGTTGGTTCTCTGTTTTTGAGTGCGCTTTCATTGAGGCTGGTTGTCTGTTTTTGGGTGGTGGTTGGTTTGTTTCCAGGCAGTGAGCTTTCCTTTCTGGGTAGTGTTAAGAGTATTAGGTGTATTGGTTTTGATGTATTAGGTGTTACTCTTTTCCTGTACTCTTGTTCTTGTGGTTCTCTAGGTCTGTGTTGGCTCCTTGTCAACCCTCCTTTCTTTTGGGTTTTCGGAGTGCATACGGTTGTCCAAGGCAAAGGTGCCAACATCATTGTGATATTTGCCCTCAGTTGTGATGCCGTCGTGTCCTTAATCCACAAAAAAACAACATTATGGTAGAGATTCCAAGAAAAACTGTACAGTAAGAACAGGTGTTGAATTGTTTCCTCTTGCGGAGAGCAAAATGGACATTCTTCTTAGCCCCTCCACTAATCTTGGGGGACTAATCCCACCATCTACTAGCGAAGGGCCCAATAAAAGCCGGGGTAAAGCCCCATATGGATTGCCCCGTAGGAGTTGATGGAACTTGCGAGTTTTCGAACCTGAAACTTTAATAGGGAACAAATTCCTAAGTACCAAGTCTTGACCATCAAGCCAACCCCTTCGGTTTAGTCTTGTTTAGCTAGATTACGGAAGCAGTCCTTTCGAGGGGATGAGTATTCCCCACGGGAGCACTTATGTATATTACCTTTTGTTGGGATACGTTTTCTAGTCATTTTGCCAAGTATATAACTTTGATTTCCTCCAGACATCAGATATACCCATAGTTATCTGTTATGCAGCAGGAACAGTAGATACTATTGTTAAGTTTACTATGCGAATTCTCTGACCTTTGCCTTTGTTTTTGGTTTTTTTTTTTTTCTTTTCCAGGAAACGGGAACCGGCATTTGAATGAGGCCATGTTTGACGGTAGCTGTGGATCCCATACTGTTATAGCGACAGTGATGGACCACAATCATAAACTATTTTAAATTTACCATGAAATCTGTTTCCCAGCTTTTAAATTTACCGTGCGATATGCCTATAACAGCAGGAACAGTAGACTTTTTATACATGGTTTACTTACTACTCTTGTTAAGTTTACTATGCGAATTCTCTGACCTTTGCCTTTGTTTTTGGTTTTTTTTTTTCTTTTCCAGGAAACGGGAACCAGCATTTGAATGACGCCGTGTTTGATGGTAGCTGTGGATCCCATACTGTTATAGCGACAGGGAGGGACCACAATCATAAACTATTTTAAATTTACTATGAAATCTGTTTCCCAGCTTTTAAATTTACCGTGCGATATGCCTAAACTATTTTTTTCTGGGTTTGTGCAGGGAATTTGAAGCTGTTAAATTTACCATGTGAAGAAGCATAAGTGACACTGTTCTACGTTACATTTTACAATCGTAAAATGTGCGTCTATTTATTATTGTAATACGTTCACGTAAACATGCAAGTAGGATTTATTTGTTTTTATTTTTTGGATATTGCATAATCTTGATTCATTAGATCATATTTTGAACTGCAAACTTTGTCAATTTATTAGATACAAACAATATGTTCATGTTAAACGGTAAATACGATATATATATATATATATATATATATATATATATTTTGGGATATTGATATTGCATACTCTTGATTGATTAGATCGTATCTTGAACTGCACAAGTTCTTGTGGGTGTTGGTGAGTGTACAGCAGTCTTTTCTCTGGAATATTCTCTCGAAACAGCACCGAGTTAAATCTGATTCAGCACTAAGTTTCTGAGTTGAAGAGCAATAGTTGTTTTTTGAAGCGTCACTGTTAGATGTATGTCTCCGTATGTGTATATGAGATGTGACGAGAAATGTCGTGGAGAGAATGGGAACTAAGCTATGTGAACTTTTTCACCAAGCTATGTGAACTTTGTGAAGGGGACACTTTTTTCCAACCACCTTTCTTCAATCAAGTACTTTGTTCCATGAGTTTAGATACAGTTAAAGTCTAACATATAAAAATTAGCATACTCGAGTTCGCTTTGTGATCGGTAAAAATGTAATTGTTTGAGATGGGCTTGAAAGCTTAATAAGCTACGCTCTAGAAGAGTTTAAGTTGCTCAAACCAAACTTGAACAACTTAATACTTAACCTCATTTAAGTTTCGGCGACTCAAGACAAGTGCACGAGTTAGTTTTCGCGCACCTCAATTCCACCGCACACTAGCGGAGAGCCGTATTAAAATCAGAGCAAAGCTCTGTATGAACTGACCCCAAAGGAGTTGGTAGTATCTAACAGGTTCCGAACCCGAGATCTTAAGAGACAGAAAACCCCTAAGTCTCAGGTCTTAAACACCAGGTCAACCCCTTGGGCTTCGTAGACAACATATTTTAGTCAAGTTCATGTGGATTTCTAAGTCAATATTTGAATATGCCTCAATCTTGAAATGTGATTTCAGTAAGACTAAAACACTGTTTGGTGGATCTATAATACTCAACTAATTGGGTTAAATATCTACTTGACCCGTAAACCATCAAAAAAAATTTTACTTCCTCCTTCAACTACCAATTGAACTCACTTTCCCCTTCAAATATCATTTAATTTATTCTATACTAAGGACAAATCTGATTTTCCATCAAAAATTTGTGATGGAAACGTTAACCTAACCCTGTCTATTTTTTAAGCGCCAAACAAGAGGGTAATATGGACATTTCATAAACCTAAAACAGTGAACTCAATTGGGGTTTTTCCTCATGTCGATCATCATGGTGTATTGGAATTGAGTTATTTTAGCCATATGAAATCTTGCATAACATGTACATCATGGTGTATGTCTGCTTATGAAGGAAGGAGAGGGAACAAAAGTTATTTCCAATTTGATAAGGGAAATCAAAGCACAAACCTAGACCAAAATGGCTCCAATTTGATCGACGGCTTTGGCCAAGCAAAAGTTAGGGTGGAATTGTATGCAATTTCTTGGCGGAGGGAGAATGGGCAGTGTGAGTTTTGTGCTATTTATTCGCATTGTCACATACCAGCAGCAGGAGAGAGGTCGCTGGGGGGTTTTCGCACAGCTGCACACCCGATCGGACAGAATTAGGACACTTGCCTTGATTTGAGGTTCACAACGACAACGGGAGAACGAAGAAGATGATACATATATACATATACATATACATATAAGCTATGCTAGGTTAGAGACTAATATAGCCTTTCGGTTAAGTTTTCCATCCATCAAATGGATGGAAAACGTGATTTGTCCTTAGTAAAGAAGAAAATGTAGTTGAAGGAGGAAGTGAGTTCAATTGGTAGTTGAAGGGGGGAGTAAAAATAATTTTGATAGTTTAAGGGGCAAGTAGATATTTAACCCTACTTAATTCACTAATACGTTATTAGTAGAATACGTTATTAGTAGTAGATCAGCAGAAACTTAACTTCTTACCAACATTCCAAAAATGAAATGTCACAACTTGTACTTTAAGAGCATCTACAACACTACTCTCTCTACTTTACCTAGTAAAAAGTATATAAAAAAAAAGGGACAATGTCTACTTTGCCTATTCACTTTTTCATCAATGAGTTCCAACACTATTCTCTATTCTTGCTCTCTGTCCAAATAAACATATATGTTTTTGAACATCCACCCATCAGTGTCTTCTGCTGTCTTCTACATCCAGTTGGACTCTTCATGCTTATGCTGATTCTGATTGGGCTGGGGATATTAGTGACCGCAAGTCTACCTCAGGTCTTTGTGTTTTTCTAGGTGATTTTCTTATCTCATGGAGAAGCAAAAAGCAATCTGTCGTTGCTCACTCCACCGCTGAAGCTGAATACCGTGCTATGGCTCATGCTACGTCTGAAAATGTGTGGCTTCGCTGGCTTATCTCGGATATGGGTGTCTCTGTTACTTCACCCACGTCTCTTTATTGTGACAATAAGAGTGCAGTTCAGATATCCCACAACTCGGTCTTCCATCAGCGTACTAAACACATTGAAATTGATTGTCACTTCATTTGCTAGTACCTTCAGTCTAACACCATTGCTTTACCCTTCGTCTTCTCTACGCTGCAGTTGGCAGACTTCTTCACGAAGACCCACACTGCTGCTCGTTTTCGCTTTCTCATTAGCAAACTCTTGATGCTTTCTGCTCTCGCATCCTGAGTTTTTTTTTTTTTTTGTGGGGGGGGGGGGGGGGGGGGGGGTGGGGGGTGAAACTGTATCACTATATCTTTGTATTTTAGGAATATATGATCACACCGTAATCATATATTCTGTATCTTTTATTTTAGGCATTTATTTCGTAGCTTTGTGTAGACACCCCACTTTGTGGCCCGTAACGCTTAGGCCCGATGATGAAGATGTTGGTATCGATTTTTACCCACCACAAGAAGATTGTCTTGATGCATGGATCCCTTACGGTAGCCGACCGTCGTTTCCGTCCGCCAAAATGAATTTTATCGAGTCTCCATAAATTTTTTATTGAGTTCTATGCTGAGTGATTTTCGAAAAATAATGAGGAATTTAGTTCCTCGAAATATCCCATTTTTCCCCGCAAAAATGCCTTGTTTTAGCCCAAATCTCGTTGTTTTTGGCCCAAAAACCAGCCCGGAACGCGTCAAAATGGACCCCAAACGCACCCAAACCCGAGCCAGGACCAGAGCCGGTCCGGCTTTCGTAAAAAAATATTTTTTATTAGAACCTTCTAGGTTCTCGTGCCACTGCTTTTTCGTATGGAAAACGTGTACTTTTGCGAATCCCACATCGCCCAGCAAACCTTTTCTTACTCCAAACCTTGTTATAAATACCCTCAACCTTCACTAGTTTCAAACATGTCAGACACATTGGAAAAATACCTTTGTGCATGCAAAGCACCCGTGAATCCTTTGATTTGTAAAGTGCTAGCTCAATTCTCTTGAGCCGAGAATAAACCCTTGGTTCAATTCAGAGGAAGGCTTGAGTTAGTTGTTTTCTCTTCCACGCCGGAAGGCTGCCGGTTTGAGGTCTTGCATCAAGGCTTTCTTTGCGGAGGTGGTCTAGTTCAGTTTGGTTGCTTCCTGAGGGCGGCCAGTTTAGTCAAGGTATGTTTTCGTTTTTCTTTTTCTTCATTGTTTAGTTTATTTATATTTATTTAGTTTATTATTTAGTGATCTAGTTTTATTGTTTAGTTTAGCTTGCATATTTAGGATTTATTCTTTGCTTAGTATGTCTGCTTAGGATTTATTTTTTTGTGCTTAGCTCATGCATGTTTTAGAAATTAGTTTAACGTTTTGTTTAGATCAGTTATTGCGTAGCATGTAGAATTGCCGTTTTACCCTCGCATGTCTAGAATATTTCATATATCACTTTTGCATACACGCACCTGCGCGTAGTTATCAGCTTTATATCCCTAGCATAGTCGTTTCTCTGTCCGAGTGATTCATCGCAAATAATATATCCTGTCGTTATGCTGCTCGCATAAGCACTCACAAATTTTACATTTTCCTATCGCTACGCCATCTGCATGCATATTTACCCTTGTCGTTATACTGTTTGCTTTGTTCCATGCGTATGACATATTCCCAGCAGCAGTGCTGCCCGTTTTGTCCTGGCGTATCAATTTACTGTTTTACCCCTGCACTCGCATGTTGCATGATTAATTAGTTGCCCTGCCCTCATGGTCTTTCCATGAGAAGCCTGTCATGCATGTAGTTTCTATTTTTAGAAAGTTTCTATTTTAGGAAAGTTTCCTAATCCAATCACGTTTCCCGTTTTACGCATGCATATCCACTGAGTTTGTTGAGCCATGTTTAATTCAGTACCCCGCATCGCATGTACCCGTTTCGTATATGCCTTTGATGAAGTTTGCATTAGGATAGAACCCCCAGAAGTAGGTGCCCTATCCAGCTATTCGCAACGACGGATTAATCTCTTTGCATGTTGTAGGATGTTTTAGTAGTTTTCTTCTTCATGTGTTGCATTCAACGAAGGTAGTGTTTTTAAACAGTTGCTTTTTCCCTCTTGCAAAAAGATCATTTTGAAAACGTTTTACTAAAAATCTACCTATCAGTTTGCCTGAGTCTCATGCATTTAGGATAGAAACAAGTTGAATCAATGGTGATGAGTAGATCATATTGATTGGGCGGAGTGGGTGCCTAACACCTTCCCACTCGGTACCTTAGCCCCCGAACCCGTCTGTGGTGACAAGGATCGAGCCTTTCCATACAGAGTCATTTTATGGTTCTTGGACCTATAACCAAGTGGCGACTCTGGCCTTCGCTGAGTATTTGTGACTCGAGTACTCGATGGTGTATGTTCATCAATCTAGCATAGAGATAGGGTTGAGAGGGGGCCCCGCATCCTCAATATCAAATGTATTGGAAATTCAGTATCTATTCTCCACCACGTTATCTTCATAGTCTTCGAAGTTTCTCACTTTGGTCATTGAAGGACCCTGATCTTGAATCAGCTCTGTCTCGTAACCGTCGTTGGATAGTAAATAATCAGATTAAGAACATAATCACGCAATGCCCCAACCAGGTGGCAACATTCAAGTTCCTCCAAAGAAAGTTCAAAACACTTGATCTTCAAGGCAAAGCTCTCAACTGGCTTAAAAAGTACCCCTGCTGCTTTTCTGCCTACTCTGAGCCGTTACAAGTCTCTCCCGAATATTGGCAATCTTTTGAGTCACATCCTCCACCAAATC
Organism: Vaccinium vitis-idaea; assembly: GCA_963854785.1. Lineage (NCBI taxonomy): Eukaryota > Viridiplantae > Streptophyta > Magnoliopsida > Ericales > Ericaceae > Vaccinium > Vaccinium vitis-idaea. Next base: position 37,787,374 of record OY978226.1, on the reverse strand, counting down.
TGGGCCCAAGAGTTGCCTTTCTCCAACCTCATACCAACATATGGGTAATCTACACCTCCGCCCATACAAAGCTTCATATGGAGCAACTCCCAAACTCGAATGGTAACTGTTATTATATGCAAACTCCATTAACGACAATTGATCATCCCAATTTCCTTTCCACTCCAGGCTACATGCTCTCAACAAATCCTCCAAAGTCTATATAGTCCTCTCAGACTGACCATCGGTCTGCGGGTGGTAAGCAGAAGTGAAAAGTAGGCGAGTACCCATTGCAGACTGTAATGCACCCCAAAACTTAGACACAAAACGGGGATCATGGTCTGACACAATTGATACATGTGCTCCATGAAGTCTAATAATCTCCCTCACATACAATTGTGCTAATCGCTCCAACGTATATGTCATCTTAATAGCAATAAAATGAGCTATCTTAGTGAGCCGATCAACTATAACCCAAACAACATCATGCCCACTGCTAGTCTGAGGCAAACCAGATACAAAATCCATAGAGATATGATCCCACTTCCACTCAGGTAACGATAATGGCTGAAGTTTCCCTACCAGTTTCTGATGCTCCACCTTAACCTACTGACATGTAAGACATTGTGCCACAAACCTCGCAATACTCTTTTTCAAACCATGCCACCAAAAATGCTCTCTTAGATCTTTGTACATTTTTGTACTACCTGGATGAATACTATATCCAGAACTGTGAGCCTCAGCCAAAATATCTGCTCTTAAATCACCACCACCTGGCACACAAACACGATCCCCAAACCTAAGTACTCCATCCTCACCTACAACAAACCCTCTACTCTGGCCCTTCGATATGCCCTCCAAAATCCTTTTACACACGCGGTCATCTTTTTGAGCTAGTCAAATTCTATCCAACAAATTTGGTCTCACTGTTAACTGACTACATATAGCACCATCTCCATGTTGTATTATCTCCACCCCCAACCGCTTAAAGTCCTCTATCAGATGTGGCTGAACAGTCAAAGATGCCAAACTAGCCTCAGACGACTTCCTACTCAATGCATCTGCCACTACATTCGCCTTTCCCGGATGATACAATATACTAATGTCATAGTCCTTCAACAACTCAAGCCATCGCCTTTGCCTCAAATTAAGTTCTTTCTGGGTAAAAATATATTTTAGGCTCTTATGATCAGTATAAATCTCACAGGTCTCACCATATAAGTAATGTCTCCAAATCTTTAGTGCAAACACAACTGCCGCCAACTCCAAATCATGTGTAGGGTAATTCCTTTCATGTACCTTCAACTGGCGAGAAGCATAAGCTATCACTCTATCATGCTGCATAAGCACACAACCCAAACCTTGGTGAGATGAATCACTATAAATAACAAAGTTACCACCCTCAGTTGGCAACGCAAGTACCGGTGCCGTAGTCAATCTCTACTTAAGCTCCTGAAAACTGTGGTCACAACTATCCGTCCACTCATACTTCACTCCCTTTCGAGTAAGATTGGTAAGTGGCAGGGCAATGCGAGAAAACCCTTCCACAAACCGCCTGTAATACCCAACAAGACCCAAGAAACTACGCACCTCTGTTACTGATTTCGGACGTGGCCAATCAACAATAGCCTCCATCTTCTTACTATCAACAGATACCCCCTCCTTTCCGATCACATGCCCAAGGAAAGACACACTATCCAACCAAAACTCACATTTCTTAAATTTCGCAAACAACCTCTGCTCTCGAAGAATTTGAAAGACTATCCTCAAGTGCTCCTCATGTTCCTCTCTACTCTTGGAATATATTAAAATATCATCAATAAACACCACAACAAAATGACCAAGTTGGGGTTTGAAGACCCTATTCATCATATCCATAAATGCTGCAGGGGCATTAGTCAGACCAAAAGGCATTACTAAAAACTCATAATGTCCATGACGTGTTCTAAAAGCTGTTTTTAGAATGTCTGTTGCCCTAACCTTCAACTGATGGTAACCAGACCTCAAATCAATCTTCAAAAACACCTGAGCCCCTTGCAACTGATCCAACAAATCATCTATACGTGTGTAGACACCCCGATTTTGAACCCAAGATGCACTTGAGCATTCCCGATGATGAAATAGACCAATCATGCATATCTCGAGGCTAAGAACAAGGCTTGAACTCACCGAACCACCCTAAACCATTCTAAACCCTCCTAGAACAACCTTAAACCAACCAAAATGACCAAAATACCCTTCAAACCATCCATAAACCATTTCAAAACAAACCCAAGCCTACATCATCTTCTAGTACATTCAAAACCCTCTTTATTGATATATAATACGTCTCAATCCATTTTGAAATGAGGGAGATGTGTCCGTTTTACCAAAATGACTTATTTTCCCGACCTTCTGAGGGTAAAATGGTCACATACTTGGATGTACAAATTTTCTTGGGTTCAAACTACTTGGGTTAGAAAGTACACTCGACAAGCTTTCCAACGCTTCAAACCACGCATGAAACGGAGTTCGGTAGCACCCGGGGCGGCCCCGCAAAGTTTTACCTTTTGCGCAACAGCCTTGAGCGCTCAAGCCCTGGACCTTGAGCGCTCAACTCTGATCCAGATCAGTTTTCTGCAGAACATCTAATCATGATATTCTACTGCAAGAGGAGCGTCTACCTATGTTTTCTACTGCCTAAATACACTTCCTAGACCCTTGAACATCTCCTCAATCACCCCCCAAACCCAATTCAAAAATTAAACCCATTTCCCTCCCATTTCTCTCTCTATATAAACCCCCTTTGGCTGATCTCTTACACTCTCACACCCTTCATCAGCCCTCTCCACTCTCTCTCATCACTTCAATCACGTTTTAGCCTTTCTCTCCTCCATAGCCACCACCCTCCATCATCTTCAACCTCCAAAACACCCAAAAATCTCATCTTTAAGGCCTACAACACATGGGTCTTTGAGAAACTAACTTCAACAGCCCCTCTCTCACTCTAACAAGCCATTTACAGCCCATACACTCCATCAATTTCGTCCAAACCTAGCTCTTCCATCAAAACCCACCTCATCCAAGCCAAAATCACCATTTTAAGCTCAAATCCTCCATCATCCACTCAATCAATCACTCAATCAACCCTACACTTACACTCCTCTAACCAAAATACTTCATCTATAGTCCATAAACACAGCCACTACCCATCCATTCATCAAACCACAAGTTCAAGCCTTGATCATAGCCGAAAAGGTAGAAAATCATGTGAAAATCACTATTTTGGTCTTGCTGAGGGAGACCAGTGGGCTCATTCAAGTTCCTCATACTTGAAATGAGCCTACAAGTTCTGAAAAGTATCATAAAATAGCAGAATTTGGCGATCTGGGAAGGGCTTGAGCGCTCAAGGCCTTCACCTTGAGCGCTCAAACCCCAACAGATAGGCAGTCACAGTGTTTCAGCCATAACTTTTTACTCCGAACTCCGTTTTCAACGTATTATATATCAAAACGTAGATAATTTGAAGGGCTACAACTTTGTAGTTTTGTGTTTTTCTCATTTCTATATCAAAACCCTCCAAAACATGCAAATAGTGTCGGAAAGTTAAATAATTTTGTTCAAAATGGTGTTTTAAGTTCTATTTTTCTCCTTCATTGTCATTTTCCTTGTTTATATCATTCTGTAATCGCATTGTACACTTCACACAAGCATCCACCATCACTTAGTTTGTGTTTTAATATTCATTTACGTGTTTGCCATTCCCGTATCCCCCATTTCGTGTTTAAAATCAAATTTCAAACATTTCCAAAATCCCACAAAATGTTGAGTAGAGACCGGTTCACGGACCGGGCGAGAGGGGTGCCGTAAAACCCTTCCCCTCTCGTAACCAAACCCCCGAATCCGAGAAATCTTTGGTTCCGCCATGATCAGTGAAATCTTTTTCAAATGGGCAAACAAGTCATGTTTATTTTTGATCGGTTTCTCGGGTTCGGACCTCAAATCCGGGTGGCGACTCTAACAATCACAATCTTTTCGAACAATCTCGGTGGGCCGTCCACAAGCTGGCGACTCTGCTGGGGATATTGGTTAATATATATTTTATTTAATTACACTTGTGCAATTTTTGTTACACTTGTGTAATTTTATTGAAATATGTGTTAATCAAAGCGGGTTTAATTTGAAAAATATTTTGTGGGATTTTTCAAATGTTTGAAATTTAATTTTTGCATTGCATTTGCATTGTTCTTAACCTCGCTGGCGTGTTTTGGCAATCCTGCCCGGCTTGCCGGTGACAGGGAATCCCGAAATGCCCAGCAGCCCTCGACCGTGATAAATCACATCGTCGCTATCGTTTTTAACGGTAGGAGACGGTTTTGATTTTGAGTCCGGGGTACCCTCAGTGACCAAAACCGGCCTTTGCATATAGTTAACCATAGAACCCCACATTAGATAACCAACCAATGTGTTAGGATTATGTGCTCCATCCTGTTACGTGCTATGTGTTACCGTCTTTCCAAGCATGCCATACTGCATACATGCATACACTTGCATCCGTACATATTCGTGTCTTACATGTTGTCGGCATAGCATAAGTTAGGTTTCCGGCAGTTAGTAGAAGGTTGCCTTGGCCCGATGATGAGTCGCGCATCCCATATGCGTGTTGTTCTTACGAGTAAGCCTTTAGGACGACCGGACATGGGAAAATTTGGATCATCAAATTCTTAAACACTGATCTAAACGGGTTTAAGGGACCTTGGCCCGAGGAGGGTCAATCGCCCTTAGGCATCTGATCTTAGATCATTGTCGGGACTTGTGTGGACCAGGATTTCCCAAATCCGACCATCCGATATCAAGGAGTTATCACTTAAAAGAAAACTTGAGGATTGGGGCAATCTTCCAAAGCTGTCGCATTCAGTCTAGGAGACTTTAAATCCATGGAGTTCCCGTTTAGTTTTAGTGCTTCGGCAGTTAGTAGAAGGTTGCCTCGGCCCGATGATGAATCGTGCATCCCATATGCGCGTTGTTCTTGCAAGTTAGCCTTTAGGACGGCCGGACGTGGGAAAATTTGGATCATCAAATTCCTAAACACTGATCTAAACGGGTTTAAGGGACATTGGCCCGAGGAGGGTCAATCGCCCTTAGGCATCTGATCTTAGATCATTGTCGGGACTTGTGTGGACCAGGATTTTCCAAATCCGACCATCCGATATCAAGGACTTATCACTTAAAAGAAAACTTGAGGATTGGGGCAATCTTTCAAAGCTGTCGAATGCAGTCTAGGAGACTTTAAATCCACGGAGTTTGAGATACCTCCGGTGTTTGCCGTGCCCGAACGGCAGCCCGTGTTTCGAACTAGCCTTGGGCCCATTTGTAACTGGATGGCAACATCTCATTGCTTTGTCTCGGATAGTCAAGGAAAGGATAACGATTGCAGTTTCAACACCTAGGCTATAGGTTGAAGCTGCAATTGCCGAGTAAAACGACTTACCCGTGGTGTTGATTCAATCTGCTGTGCAATGGCTCTAAGTGAGATTTGAAACCGGTAGACTAACCATAGCATAATCTATAGGATAGATGTCAGTCTAGGAGACTTTAAATCTACGGAGTTTGAGATACCTCCAGTGTTTGCCGTGCTCGAACGGCTCCCCGCGTCTCGGGCTAGCCTTAAGTGCATTTGTATCCGGATTTCAACAATCTTATTGCTCTGTCTCGGATGGTCTATAAGGAGATTGGCTCTGATTCCACGACGATTGGAATTTAACCTGCTTGTCACGACTTACCCGTGGTTGTTGTTTCGAACATCCGTGCAATGTCTTAAGTGAGACCGAGACCGATAGTCTAGATCTTAGGACGACACGATGCAACGACACATGCACAACATTTCCTTCAATAAAACCAGGGGCACAATCTGAGTTTGACCTTTTTGCTTTACTGTCAGTCCCGAGCCATTGATCCAAGAAAGAAGCCTTACAACTTCCCGAACAGAAGTTGACTCAACCCAAACCTCAAGACATGGATGTTCCGGCTGAAATCGAAGGACTCAAGATGGCTGTGAATAACCTGGGAAATCAAATCACCCAGCTCATAATCATGGTGCAAGACATCCGTGACTGTCTTCCGGGGGTCCAAGAGAACCTCCAACGACCTGGAAAAAGCCCAGAAATGGCCGCAGCTTTGGCCAAGATATCTGAACTGGAGGAGTCTATCATGGAAGGATTCAAACCCATATGCTTTGGAAATTCCATTGACACGAGAGATGTGGAGATGCACCACTGGGACGTCGAAAAGGACCACCTCACTCCAGAAGGCGAAAAGGTCTACCTCGAGAAAGCCAAAACACCATTTACCAACAACAATGCAAAAGCCACCCCCAGCTCCACAAATATCAACCCCAACTTCTCAACCAGCACCATCAGCAAAGCCAAACCAACCACCACCATAATCCAAATCAACCGGCCCAAAGACCAATCAAGAAAATTCTCCCAATTCCCCGCACCTCTGTCCTCGGTCTATGAAGAGCTTCTCATGGCCAGTCTTCTTAAACCACTCTCTCCAACTCCTTTACCTCAAAAGCTCCCAGCTTACCACAATCCAAATGCCTTTTGTGCCTTCCATCAGGTGCCCGGTCATGCTACCAACAATTGTCAACGCCTCTGTCACAAGATCCAGGATCTCATTGACGATAAAACCATCTCTCTTTTGCCATCAGAATCCAACACTCCTCAACAAAAACAAGATCTCAGTGTCAATCAAATCAGCCTCACTTCCACTAAAAATGCCCCTTCGAGCTTCACCAACAATGATCCCAACCAAACTGAACCAGTCAACGAAGTCACAACCCAAATCAAACGCCCTCAAAGTCGACGAAGAAAATTTTCCCAACTCTCTGCACCTTTGCCCTCGGTCTATAAGGAGCTTCTCATGGCTGGTTTTCTCAAACCACTTCAACCAACCCCACCTCCACAAAGTCCTCCACGTTCCTACAACCCAAATACCTTCTGCATCTACCACCAAATACCCGGTCACCCTACCGAGAGATGCCAACGCCTTCGTCACGAAATACAAGATCTCATTGACAACGGATCCATCTCTGCTCCATTGGCGAAACCAAGCACCTCGTCAAATCAATGAACCATCGATGGCCTGTAATAAGTCAATCTTCCACGAGTCTTGGAAGTATTCAAGCGTCAAGTCAAGAATCAGTTTGCAAGTCGTGTTAGTTTGTGTCTTTGTTTTCCTTGTCTGTGTGTTTTCATCTTCGAGTCTGTCGTGCTCTTGTGTCTATGAGTTTTTCAAGTTCAAGTCTGTAATATATTGTTGTTGTCAAAAAAAAAAAAAAAAAAGACCAAAAATAGAGTCAACTTTGTAGTCCTGAACTACGCGCGACCTGATTCCTTGCAAAGGGATACGTAGGCAACCCTTCGCGGTTCGGTCGTAACTATCAAAAATCAATGTTGTCCCCCGTTGTGTTAAACTTGTCAATCATAAACTTGGATTTTTGTAATAATACCTCAACTTGGAATTGTTTTCCACCATCATTTGAGAAACATGATAATCACTTCAAAACACGAGATGGATTTGGATTGAACTCTCGCCCCGTATAAGGAGGATTTTCAATGGACCATTCCCCAGCGCCATCAAGAAGCAATGCTTTGACACAGAAAAAGCCTGCTAGGTCGAAAACCCATAAGGGCGGTCTAGGCAAAAGTTAAGGCAAAAAGCTCGCTAGATCAAACTTCAAAATGAGATCTAGGCAAAAGTTAGAGCAAGCATGAGTTCTCCACATCAAGTTGCACAATTCAAAATGAAGAAAGGCATTCTTTGTTTGATTCCCCACGTAAATATCCATTGCAAGCCCCTTTGAGCCTAAATCAATTTCTTTGAAAAATAACCCAGCTAGGCAGCTATCCCCCACACTGGGGTGAAACAAGAAATATGAAAGTGTCAAACACATGAAAGCCAGCATAGTGAAAGTGCCAGGGATATGAGCGCGTAAGGATTCAAAGTATCACAAGAATGAAAGCGCCAAACTCATAGGGTGCAACAAGACAAAGAGCACTGAAGAAAATTTGGAACGAAAAAATCAAATGAAAGGAAGTGCTCATTTAAATCAAGAAGAGGCACATGAAAGCACCCATCAGAAGCAAAAAGTGGCACAAAAAGTCCGAGATAGCTGCTAGCTCAAACAACCCCGAGGAAAAATGAGATGTTTTGAGCCTATAATCCTTCCTTTGTTAAGCCCATAACCTTGGCCCCGTCATAACCTTGATAAAAGTCCTTTCAGATTGGAAAGTGCAACTTGATAGTGAGAATTCAAGTCACAGGGGAACAGTCTAAATCTCCCTTGAAAATCAAAAGTCAAAGCATTGTGCAAACACTGACATCATGCAAAGCAAAGATCTAAAACTGAGGCATATCAACGGGTCTTCATTAGCAGCCCTCTAAACTGGGGCATTTTGAAGGAAAATCAACGAGGCATCATCAACAATCTGGGGCATGGGTTCATGATAAGAAATCTTGTGTTTTGATAAAATAGTGGATTTGAATGAACATCACTTGATGGAGTGAAACAATCACAAAATAAAAATTCAATTTTATCATGACAATTTTGACATCAATGGTGAGGCATGTTTGCCATCTTTCAGAACTTTGGGTCAACGTAGTCTTCCATATCTTTCGAGTCAACGCGTTCTTGCTCCTATCCATCAAGTCAACATGGTCAACCAAATTCCTCAAGCCTTGTCTGTCAAAGTCCGCCCTTCTTATCCAAATGGCCGATCAAATTCCTTGGCCTTGTAAACATCCACCTTTTTGATTAAGCATGTTGCCTTAGTCTTGTCTATCCTTGACTCGTGGAAATGATTTCAATGCATCAAATAACTCGTGTTTGGGTACATGGTCAATTGGTCGCCAAAACCATCAGCAAAGGCGAGAAAGAAAATCAGAGTTGAGGTACATCATCTGTGAAGGCACGTCAACCCGAAATTGGGGCATGTCAGCCTAATGTCATTTCTGGGGGAAGCATACACCCAAATCCAGGACTGGGGCATAGAAGCCTAAAAGCCTTAAACCAATCCAAAACCCAAGTTTTGCTAAGCTCCAACCCAAACCTTGGCCTCAAGGGAAAGACAGTAAAGCAAAAGAGCCACCCATTGAGCCTCTTACTTTTTTAAAGAAGGAATGTTGTCGTTGTTGTCGTCGAGTGTCAATGCACGAGTCGCATGCAATTGTCCTGCGGGACAGTTTTCAATCAATCGTCCTCAATCGTCCTGAGGGACAACTTTTAAATCAATCGTCCTGAGGGACAACTTTTAAATCAATCATCATGAGGGACAACTTTTAAATCAATGGTCCTAAGGGACAACTTTTAAATCAATGGTCCTAAGGGACAACTTTTAAGTCAATGATCCTGAGGAACAAGTTTTAAATCAATCAATCGTCCTGAGGGACAGTTTTCAACCAATCATCCTGAGAGACAAGTTTTAAATCAATCAATCGTCCTGAGGGACAGTTTTTAACCAATCATCCTGAGGGACACCTTTTTCAATCAATTTCAAGACCAGAAATGGTCACCTTTTCAAAATTAATTTCAAGACCAGAAATGGTCACCTTTTTCAAAATTAATTTCAAAAACAGCATGGTCAAGTCATTTGGGATAATCATTGAAAAGCCGCCTAGCTGGTGCATTCAATCAATCAATCATTTATTGTGTACATCAATCATGTCAAGTTGTTTGAGTATATTTGTTTAACCAGTTAGTGCATTTAATCAGTTGTTCTGAGAATTTGTTGTTGACGAACCATTGTGCCGCTAAGACCATCACATTTATGTGTTTGGTACAATAGCGTATTGATTGCCTCTTTGCTCAGTAAGCAATCACATTTCCTCGATTGTCTTGTTGCTCAGTAGACAATCATCTTATCATTGGTTATCTTGTTGCTCAAGGGATAGCCCCATTAAATTTAGCCTCCCCGTTGTTCAGAGGGTAGCTACACTCAATCACAATCACAATCACAATCACAATCACAATCACAATCACAATCATAGTCACAATCATTTGCTTTTAGTGTTTCGACTCGGGAAGGCTTGACGATTCACGTAAAATCATAATTCAATTGTTTGGCGTTTCACGACCCGGGAAGGCTCGTTGATGCGCATAATTGTTTGGCATTTCACGACCCAGGAAGACTCGTTGATTTGCATAATTCAATTGTTTGGCGTTTCACGACCCGGGAAGGCTCGTTGATTCGCATAATTGTTTGGCATTTCACGACCCGGGAAGGCTCGTTGATTTGCATAATTCGTTTGATTAGCGTTTCACGACCCGGGAAGGCTCGTTGATTCGCATATTTGTTTGGCATTTCACTACCCGGGAAGGCTCGTTGATTTGCATAATTCAATTGTTTGGCGTTTCACGACCCGGGAAGGCTCGTTGATTCGCATAATTGTTTGGCATTTCACGACCCAGGAAGGCTCGTTGATTTGCATAATTCAATTGTTTGGCGTTTCACGACCCGGGAAGGCTCGTTGATTCGCATAATTGTTTGGCATTTCACGACCCGGGAAGGCTCGTTGATTTGCATAATTCGTTTGATTAGCGTTTCACGACCCGGGAAGGCTCGTTGATTCGCATATTTGTTTGGCATTTCACGACCCGGGAAGGCTCGTTGATTTGCATAATTCAATTGTTTGGCGTTTCACGACCCGGGAAGGCTCGTTGATTCGCATAATTGTTTGGCATTTCACGACCCGGGAAGGCTCGTTGATTTGCATAATTCATTTGTTTGGCGTTTCACGACCCGGGAAGGCTCGTTGATTCGCATATTTGTTTGGCATTTCACGACCCGGGAAGGCTCGTTGATTTGAACCCAAGATGCACTTGAGCATTCCCGATGATGAAATAGACCAATCATGCATATCTCGAGGCTAAGAACAAGGCTTGAACTCACCGAACCACCCTAAACCATTCTAAACCCTCCTAGAACAACCTTAAACCAACCAAAATGACCAAAATACCCTTCAAACCATCCATAAACCATTTCAAAACAAACCCAAGCCTACATCATCTTCTAGTACATTCAAAACCCTCTTTATTGATATATAATACGTCTCAATCCATTTTGAAATGAGGGAGATGTGTCCGTTTTACCAAAATGACTTATTTTCCCGACCTTCTGAGGGTAAAATGGTCACATACTTGGATGTACAAATTTTCTTGGGTTCAAACTACTTGGGTTAGAAAGTACACTCGACAAGCTTTCCAACGCTTCAAACCACGCATGAAACGGAGTTCGGTAGCACCCGGGGCGGCCCCGCAAAGTTTTACCTTTTGCGCAACAGCCTTGAGCGCTCAAGCCCTGGACCTTGAGCGCTCAACTCTGATCCAGATCAGTTTTCTGCAGAACATCTAATCATGATATTCTACTGCAAGAGGAGCGTCTACCTATGTTTTCTACTGCCTAAATACACTTCCTAGACCCTTGAACATCTCCTCAATCACCCCCCAAACCCAATTCAAAAATTAAACCCATTTCCCTCCCATTTCTCTCTCTATATAAACCCCCTTTGGCTGATCTCTTACACTCTCACACCCTTCATCAGCCCTCTCCACTCTCTCTCATCACTTCAATCACGTTTTAGCCTTTCTCTCCTCCATAGCCACCACCCTCCATCATCTTCAACCTCCAAAACACCCAAAAATCTCATCTTTAAGGCCTACAACACATGGGTCTTTGAGAAACTAACTTCAACAGCCCCTCTCTCACTCTAACAAGCCATTTACAGCCCATACACTCCATCAATTTCGTCCAAACCTAGCTCTTCCATCAAAACCCACCTCATCCAAGCCAAAATCACCATTTTAAGCTCAAATCCTCCATCATCCACTCAATCAATCACTCAATCAACCCTACACTTACACTCCTCTAACCAAAATACTTCATCTATAGTCCATAAACACAGCCACTACCCATCCATTCATCAAACCACAAGTTCAAGCCTTGATCATAGCCGAAAAGGTAGAAAATCATGTGAAAATCACTATTTTGGTCTTGCTGAGGGAGACCAGTGGGCTCATTCAAGTTCCTCATACTTGAAATGAGCCTACAAGTTCTGAAAAGTATCATAAAATAGCAGAATTTGGCGATCTGGGAAGGGCTTGAGCGCTCAAGGCCTTCACCTTGAGCGCTCAAACCCCAACAGATAGGCAGTCACAGTGTTTCAGCCATAACTTTTTACTCCGAACTCCGTTTTCAACGTATTATATATCAAAACGTAGATAATTTGAAGGGCTACAACTTTGTAGTTTTGTGTTTTTCTCATTTCTATATCAAAACCCTCCAAAACATGCAAATAGTGTCGGAAAGTTAAATAATTTTGTTCAAAATGGTGTTTTAAGTTCTATTTTTCTCCTTCATTGTCATTTTCCTTGTTTATATCATTCTGTAATCGCATTGTACACTTCACACAAGCATCCACCATCACTTAGTTTGTGTTTTAATATTCATTTACGTGTTTGCCATTCCCGTATCCCCCATTTCGTGTTTAAAATCAAATTTCAAACATTTCCAAAATCCCACAAAATGTTGAGTAGAGACCGGTTCACGGACCGGGCGAGAGGGGTGCCGTAAAACCCTTCCCCTCTCGTAACCAAACCCCCGAATCCGAGAAATCTTTGGTTCCGCCATGATCAGTGAAATCTTTTTCAAATGGGCAAACAAGTCATGTTTATTTTTGATCGGTTTCTCGGGTTCGGACCTCAAATCCGGGTGGCGACTCTAACAATCACAATCTTTTCGAACAATCTCGGTGGGCCGTCCACAACGTGGTAACGGATACCTATTCTTAATTGTAACCTTATTCAACTCCCTGTAGTCGATACACAATCGCATAGAACCATCCTTCTTTTTCACAGACAAAACAGGGGCTCCCTACGGTGACACACTTGGCCTGATAAATCCCTTATCAAGCAGTTCTTGCAACTGCACTTGCAACTCCCTCAACTCAGCTGGTGCCATTCTATAAGGAGCCTTAGAAATAGGTGTTGTACCAGGAACAAGATCTATTATGAACTCAACCTCGCGATCTGGAGGAAGACCAGGTAGGTCTTCTGGAAAGATGTCAGGAAATTCCTTTACTATAGGTAATTCCTCCAATTTCTGTATGGATTGTTCCTCACTCACCACATAAGCTAAGTAACCACAACACCCCTTCCTCAATAATTGACTTGCCTGTAGAGATGAAAGAAAACTAATCGATGACACTTTTCAATCCCCTTGAAAACTAAACTCTAACTCACCTGGCATAGCAAAAACCACCCTTTTCTGACTGCAATCTATTGTGGCATGGTATTTCGACAACCAATCCATCCTTAGGATAACATCAAAGTCACGCATCTCTAATGAAATAAGGTCTACTGGTAAAATTCTGCCACCTATCTCTACACCACAAGATTTAGACACCTTCTCCAATGTCACTATTTTCCCTACCGGAGTAGCCACCATAACACATATGTCTAATGCCTCAACAACAATAGGTAATTGGCGCAGATATCTAGGAGCAGCAAAAGAATGTGTAGAACCAGAATCAAACAAAACTCGAGCAGGTACATTTGAAATAGAGAGAGTACCTTGCACCACAGATGGTGCATCCTTAGCCTGCTGTTGTGTCAAAGCATACACACGCCCCTCAGTCACATTCTTCTGCCCCTGACCTCCATTTCGAGCATGCTGCTTATAATTCCCCTGATTATTTGACTGTCGTTGATTATACCCACCTCCATGAGCTGACTGTTTCTGACCATGAGGTGCCCGATTCCTTCCACCCCCCTGAGATCTACACTGAGTAGATATATGACCAGGTTGCCCACAATTATAACAAACTCGAAGTGAACCATCACAATGGTATTGTGCTGAATGAGGCTGACCACACTTATAACACGGCCTCAATGCATGCACCCCACTTTCATTAGTTTGAGTCGATGTCTGCACCCTCTTTGCTGGATACCCACTTCCACTACTTTGTCCTGACCTGTACCTCTTGTACTGATTCTCTGCACCCTTTTCCTCTGATATATCCTTCTCTGCTGTCAGAGCTTTAGTCACAAGCTGAGATAGGGTCTCGCTGTCCAATAAAGAAACCCTTCCACAAATATCAGGTCGAAGCCCCCTCAGAAAATGCCACACCTTATCTTCCTCTTTTTCCACCAATTTTCCTGCAAACCTTGACAACTCATCAAATTTGCACTGATATTCTGCCACTGACATATTCCCTTGTTCCAATTTCAGAAACTCAGTGCGCTTTTGATTCTTAACTGCCGGTGGAATATATTTATCTTCAAAATCCTTCTTAAAAGTGCTCCAAATTAATTCATGCTCTTTTCCATTATATTTCTGCTTGGCCATACGCCACCTATGCTCTGCATCCCCTTCTAGCTTATACGTTGCCAGTGGCACTTTCTGTGTCTCAGAACAGCCCAAAATGTCAAATATCTTTTCCATCCTTAATAACCAATCTTCAGCATCAGATGGTTTGTCAGACCCCATGTATGATGGTGGGGTAGTTTTCAAAAACCTATCCAGAACTGTACCCTTATCCAAAGTCATGGACCTTGATGCATCTGATGGTCTTGCCTGTGCCTGTTGCCCTGTGAACATTCCCACCAACGTCTGAATGGCTTGATAAGCAGCTATGGGGTCAATAGTAACTGTGGGTGCAATAGAATTGGCAATAACTTCTGTAATTGGATCGGTGCCGGTTGTTGTGACAACTGGCTCAGTAGAAGGTTCCCGGCCTAGTGTATCATTGTGAGCTATGGGGGAGACACCACCTTCGCCACGACTTGTAGAATTAGTAGGACCACGGCCACGAGCAGTAGGAGTGGCACGACCACGGCCACGAGCGGTAGGAGTGGCATGACCACGGCCACGAGCGGTAGGAGTGGCCCGATCGCGACCTCCAGCTGCTGAACCCCATAAGTGGACCTAGTAGTACGACGTGAGCGATCCATCTCCTAATTTCGTCAAAGAAACAATCCAGATATAAATCCAATCTTTACCAAATTTGTCTCAGCATAAGCATGGGGCATACCATCCCATGATCCAAACATTAAAAATGATCACCTATAATGCCATAAATCCAATCTTTACCAAAAAGGTTTAACCATGTGCGGAAGCGAAATAAATTAATAACAAAGCTACGATGCATGCAATTTCCTACGGAGATCGACACAGTAGTTCCCCAAGACGCCGCCAGAGTCCTCACCTATCGACTTGATTTTCCTGAAAATGGTGTTGGATTAAATCCATCAGCTGACAAGCTCAGTGAATGGCAAACATGTGTAATAAATAAAGTTCTAAGCAGGGATTAAATTAAATTACCATATCATCATAATTTGGCACAAACGACGTAAAATAAAATAAAAAAAAATCTTAATGGTGATCGCAAATGATATCCAATAACAATGGGGAACCACAACCAAATAGTACCATGGCCAACAAAATAATAATCTCAAAATTGGATCTAATATCGAACTTAGATTTACCAGGTGTTGACAACCCGTGGTACTCTTCCCTAAGTCGATCCGGCGAAAAGACAGCCGTTGAGCAAAAGGGTCACCGGCCTAACCCGGGTCTCTTCCGCAATGGCCAGGGTCACCTATACAAAGGAATAATTTCCCTGGACTTCCAATAATAAAATTTCCCAATAATATCCATAAAGTTCTCACCAAAAAGAATACATTTTAACGCGTGCCAATTTAAAGAACCAAATATAAATAACTCGCTGTTCAAATTAACATTTCTAATTTTTTTTTTCCAATGAATAATTTAAAGGACACGGGAGAGTTTCGAAAGTACGTAACATACTTAACCACTCACCTGGGCCCAAATGTAATGTAACTCGAACACGCAAAAAGTGGCCTAACCTGTACAAAATTGAGAATACAAAATAACTATCTAAGCGACTACTATAACACTAATTATGGAAGTTAAACATTATGTGCTATTTAAACTAGAACCTAAAGTAACCTTAACTACCAATTTGCCAACAGTAGCAACCTAAATTTACCCATTAAGAATATTTTTTGTTCAAAGGGGTAGACCACCACCACCCCAGATTATTTTAAATGTGTACAGCAGTTCCAAAGCCCAAATTATTACCCTACAAACCTCCAAACCAAGGCCAATCCAAACTTCCAAAACCATTACTTTTTGAGACTTCAAACGTAAATTATCAATATTAAATTTAAAGGAGACAATTACTTGCTGCCTTGATATACCTTGAGGATATCAAATGTCCACCCGTGTGCACCCTATTCACCAAATTCTTACATGTGTACACCATTCACAATTCTGACTACATTACCCATTCACTTCCCATTCTCTCTCTCTCTCTCTCTCTCACCGACACCCAAAAACAAAACAACCCAATATATTAACTAGAATCTGGTCTCCATCATTTTGCTATACTTAAAGATCGAAGAAGAAAAAGAAGAGAAATCATGACGAATCATTACCTCGAGAAAACCCAAGAGACTAAAACTTCAGAGTACCCAATGTTGCGGCTGCTCAAAATGTCAGGAAACTCTCCTAAAATTAACCCTTATAATTATTTGTCTACGTTAAATTCCTAAAAACAATCCACTACTCACGTCCCTAAACAATAGGTAAGTAGTTAAGATAATTAAATAAAGTATAAACTAATCACATTTATATCAACTGAATCTCTTAAAAAATAATAATAATACTAAACAAACAACCTATTAAATGAAATATACTAAAATTAAACTTACACTCTCAAAACTATAACAATGCTAATAATACCCGCTCAATTAATTATATAGGACCCGACAACAATACCCAATTATAAATGGCAACATAATAAATAAATAAATAAATGTAGGAGTGTATAACACCCTTTGTACCGAAACAAGGATTTAGGTTGTTTCATTAGGAGAGATAAGTTACACGCCATCTTTGGACATACTTTATGTTTCGATGTTTTGTAGGAGATGAATAGTTGGATGGATAGATTTTTGTAATGCTACGTCCACTTGATTTGTGGTGGTCATGCAATGGGCTACGGCTGTATCTAGATGTGAGTGCTTTGATTGATTGGGGTGTATGGTAAGAGTATTATTACGGTTTGTTTGGTGATTAGGATAAAACTTCTTAGTACCGAGGAGGAGTGTGCATCCATGGAGCCAGGACTCTAAGATTGAATATTTTGTTTGGTGCAATGATAAACTTATTTCTAAACCTTTTGTTAGTTGCTTAGGATGCTTTTCTTGTTGTTTGCTTTCATGAAGATTCAAGGTATGTCTTTTATTACAAAGGGCATGAGCCATAAATATTTTCCAATGTTTTGAGTTACTTCATTCACTAGCTTTGGAGAAAGGGCAATGGCATCAACAATAGGAGAATAAACTCCCTTGTTCAGTTCAAAAAAAAAAAAAACTCCTTTGTTGAAGTCAGGTTTTGATAAGCAACGTTTTTGTTTTGGTCTGTATCCACAAGGTTTTCTTAAGTTTCGCTTAACTGAAAGATGATGTACCTTTCAAGATCGAGACTGCTAGATTGATTATCACTTTACTCTAAAATTGTATAGGCTTCACATAGGTGAAAATTTCTGGCCTTTTTTCTGAAGTTTTTGCAGAAGCAGTATGTTTGAAAATGAGTACAATTTGATGACGGTCGGTATCACATATTTAATCTGATTTTCAATTTTATGCTTTCTTTCATGATACATATGCAGCAAAAGCAACTTGTGCAACAAAAGCAAGTGGCCTGGCCATCTTGCAAGATAATGCCTAATCCTTGCTGTCTTCCTGGAGAATGTATTTTTTCTCACTCTTTACTGAACTTTTTTTTGTGATCTTATGGTGAACATTTTTTGTGTTATCGGTTTTTTTCATGATGAGAGGTATTGGGAGTATCAAAATTGATCAAATTTCAATAAAGATCAGCAAAAACAAGTCAAAATAAGATAGAAAATTTGATTTATGTTTGTCTATAATAAACTTTTGTTAAAACTGGTTCTTAATTTTGATTCAAACTTAAAAGGCTTACAACGCTATTTGTTTGCAGCCACATTGCATCCGAGTGCACCTCAAAGGCGCTATCGAGAATCAGGCCATATGGCAAGCAACTGTCCCAACGAGGACATCTGCCATTCATGCGGCAAGACCAACCACCGTGACTGCCAAATGCCCATGGTGCCACCTGGAGATGCGAGGTTGTGTAACAATTGCTTCAAGCCAGGCCACAGCCCCATTGGTTTGCGGTAGGTAAACAGTTGATTTGTGAACTTGAATTCCAAATTCTTCAAGAGTTTCTGCCGCTCTTCCTTTGAAATGAACTCCGTTGTTTGATACAAAAGCCTGAGGGATACCGTACCTGTAGATAATGTTCTGCTTGATGAAGTGAGCGACCTGGACTGCCGTGAGGGTCGTGTAGGAAGCAGCTTCAACCCACTTGGTGAAATAATCGATTGCGACTAGAATGAATTTGTGCCCATTTGACGCGGCAGGCGTGATTTTGCCGATAACGTCTATGCCCCAGACGGAAAAGGGCCAAGGCGAAGTCATGGAATGCAATTCTGATGGCAGAACATGCATGAGATTGGCGTGAATCTGGCACTTGTGACATCGCCTCACGTACTTGACACATTCACTCTCCATGGTTGACCAATAATAACCATGTCTTAAGATTTTCTTGGCGAGCATCATGCCATTCATATGAGGGCCGCAAACTCCCTTATGTATTTCTTCCATGATCCTGCTGGCTTCTTCCCCATGTACACATAGTTTGTGCATTCCACAATGTGACCTGCGGTATAGCTGTCCTCCGCAAATGATGTATTGAGATGCCAATCTCCGAAGAGCAACCTGATCCTTCTTGTCAATCATGGCTAGATACTCGCCTTTCTCAATGAAGTTCCAAATGTCGTGATACCAGGGCAAGCCATCGTCTGGCTCGTCAGTGGCCATGACGTACTTGCAGACAGGTTTGTCTCGTTGTTCGATCACAATTGGTCTGAGTCTGACTCCATTTGGTATCTCCACCATGGATGTTAATGTTGCAAGGGCATCAGCAACCAGATTCTTCAACCTTGGCACATGTGTGAAAGTGATCATCTGAAATCGTGGGATCAGATCATCCAAGTCCTGATGATAGGGCTTCAATTTATCTTCCTTGACTTTCCAGTCACCGTTTGCTTGTGATACCACCAAGTTTGAGTCTCCGACCACTTCTAGCTTTTTGACTCCAATTTCCAAGGCAGCTTCCATCCCTACAATGCAGGCTTCATATTCTGATTGGTTGTTGGTAACTTCGAAGTTTAGTTTGAAAGCAAGAGGGATATGTGATCCTTCTGGGAAAATTAACAGTACCCCGATTCCAAATCCTTCTTGATTTGCTGCTCCATCAAAATACAGCATCCAGACATCATTGGTAGCTGTCATCACATTTTCATCTGGGAATTCAAATTCCTCATCTTCTGGACCTTCCACAGGGTGATCAGCTAGAAACTCGGCGACGACTCTTCCTTTTACTGACTTTCGGGTAACATATTTGATGTCAAATTTTGCTAGCAAAAGCAACCAGCGTGCTAGCTTTCCCTGTAAGTGCGGGTTTCTCAAATAGGAATTTGAGAGGATCCATTCGAGAAATCAGTATTACAGAATAGGCCAACATGTAATGTCTCAATTTCTTGGAAGCCCAGACCAAAGCCCAACAAGTTTTCTCCAGAGAAGTGTATCGTTCTTCCCATCCGACCATCTTCTTGCTTATGTAGTAAATAGCCTTCTCAGATCCGTCTTCTCCTTCTTGTGCTAGCATGCATCCCATTGCTGATGGAGTGACCGATAGATACAGAATCAAAGGTTGCCATGGTACAGGAGGCATTAGTATCGGAGGATTCTGCAAGTATTTCTTGATTGTTTTGAAGGCTTTCTGACACCTGTCATTCCATTTGAATGGCACACCATTCTTGAGTAGATGAAACATCGGCTCGCAAGTTGAGGTCAACTTGGCGATGAATCTACTGATGAATTGAATCTTCCCGAGGAAACTCCGTACTTCCTTCTCCGTTCGTGGCGGTTCCATTTCAAGAATGGCCTTGATTTTTGATGGATCCACCTCAATTCCTCGGGTTGTGATCATGAAACACAACATTTTTCCGGCCGTAACCCCGAATGTGCACTTTTCGGGATTGAGACGCAACCTGTACTTGCGAATCCTTTGAAAGAACTTCTTGAGAGCTTGCAAATGCCCTTCTCTTTCCTTGGACTTGATAATCATGTCATCCACATATACTTCTACTTCTTTGTGGATCATATCATGCAACAGTGTTGTAGCGGCCCTCTGATAAGTAGATCCAGTGTTTTTCAACCCAAATGGCATAACTCTGTAATAGTATGTCCCCCACTCTGTGGTGAAAGTAGTCTTCTCTCGGTCCTCGGGGGCCATGAGAATCTGATTGTAGCCTGAAAAACCATCCATGAAAGAAAGCAATGCGTGCCCCGCAGTGTTGTCTACGAGTACATCTATATGCGGAAGCGGGAAGTCGTCCTTGGGGCTGGCTTTGTTCAAATCTCTAACATCCACGCAAACTCTTATCTTCCCATTCTTATTGGGGACAGGCACGATGTTGGCGATCCACTAAGGGTATTCTGTTACCATTAAGAATCCTGCATCTATCTGTCTCTGAATTTCCTTCTTGATTTCTAGTACCCAGTCAGGCCTCATTTTTCTCAGTTTCTGTTTAACAGGTTTTGCATCAGGATGAAGTGGGATTCGATGCTCCACAATCTCAGGATCAATTCCAGGCATATCCGCGTGAGACCATGCAAAAACATCTTGAAATTCTTTTAGAAGATCTGAGTGAGCTTTAAATTCTTCTGGAGACAATTCAGAACCGATTTGAACCATTCGTGGATCACTCTCATCTCTCAAGTTTATTGAAATTACTTCTTCTTTTAGAGGCTGAGCATGCCTTTCATTTTCTCGTTCGATTAGAGATCGGAGTTCTTTTGGAATTTCTTCCTCAAACTCAATCCCATCATCGTCAGGGTCAACACAATTTATTTCAGACACAGCAAGATAAGCAAAGTCGATTTCATTCATTGCAAGAGAGGTGGCCCCAGGGGCGTGATACATGAGAGTGGACTCAAACTCAAAAGAGAAATGATAACGTGGAAGATCAACAGACACATGCTCTGACTCAGAAGTGGACTCAAACTCAGTGCTAAACTTAGAATCAGTGCTAGACTCTGACATAGACCCAAATTCAGTGCCAGTGTAAATAATTTTAGGTACAAAAGTACAATTTTTATAAATTCCATTGGCATCCACAATGAGCGAGGAAACATCTCCAAGGGCTTCTTGGCCTAGCATCATCAGCTCCATGTCTCCAACAGGCTCCAAATCAAACATCTTCGCGGCAAGCCCTTCTTTGACCATACCTATCGGACTTTCATTCCCAAATAACGATATCAGATTCCCTGAGTCAAAAACTTCGATCCAGTCAGATTTGCATTACTTGACCAATTCTTCCAGCTTCTCTGATTCTTCATCACTGTCCCATGTGTCATTGGCGAAGGTCTCGAACCCCGGTAGTTTGGTTCTTTTCTCCATGTCCCAAAATGGTTCCGGCTCTCCTTGATAGATGGCCTCCTTTCCTTTGACGAAATGAATGGGACCTTTCTTTGGCTGAGCACGAGCTCGAGCTTTCCATCCACTTCCAAGCTCGCCTTCGTTGGGTTGAAAACCAAGACCAAAGCGATGATTGTTCATAGGGAAATCAAGGAATTGAGCTATTCCTTGATTGTTGAGGCCCAATCCAAACCAGGCATGTAGGCCATTCTTCTCATCATTTCAATGACTGTAGAGCTAATCGAGAAGTCTTCATCCATTTTGATAGTGAGAACTGCCCCAACAGTGTCAAAAGAGAATCCTCCAAGAGTGACATCTTCTTCTCCATGTGCGATCTCGAGCACAGGAGCGTTATCCAAGACATGAGGACGAATCCCGGATTCTCCGTAGATGGTTAGAGTTCCTACGACCAAACCAAGCTGAACTTTCTGATGTAGAGAGGATGGTACTGCCATAATGTCTGGGTGGTGAAGCCATGGCCTACCGAGCAACAAATTGAAGGATGAAGGAATGTCGAGTACATGAAACTCGACGTTAGACTTGAAATCTTCGACTGATATTTCCAGTTGAACAACTCCAACTACATCCCTGCGTGTATTGTCATAGGCACGTACTCCAAGGTTTGATGGCTGAAAATCCGTAGTTGTAAATCCCAGACAGTAAGCTGTGCGCAGTGGGCAGACATTCAAAGCGGATCCATTGTCTAGGAGAACAACGGGGACCCATTTTTCCGTACATTTCATGGTGATGTGTAATGGTTTGTTGTGACCGGCTCCTTCTAGCAGCAAATCTTTCTCAGTGAATGTCACAACATGTTTTGCGTGGTTCGGTGCAAGCAATGCCACCAATGCTTCAGGGGGAGTGTCAGGTGGTACTTCCATGTTAGACAAAGTCTTGATCAGCTTCTGACGATGTTCCCTGGATGAGGAAAGCAGTCCCCAAATGGATACTGATGCTGGAGTTCTTTCAAGTTGCTTCTGGATGGGATCCTCTACTGGTATGGGATTCTTTTGCGGTGGCTGAATGACTACTTTTGGTGTTTGAGTGACAACTTCCGGATTACTTGGAATTGAATTGTCTTGGTCGTCCCAAGCGAATGCCCCAGCCTGGGCCTGGTTAGAGGTGTTGTCTCTTTGCAGATTAGCAGGTTGATAAATCCGCCCTCTTCTTGTTACTCGGTTGATCGATGGTGGCTCTTCATCCCAAAAATCTGAAAGTTCATTGACTTTTCGTTTTCCGGACTTGATGGATTCCAATTTCTGTTTCGTATCGAAATACTCAGACCAAAAATTTGCAACACTATCTTCGGCTTTTCGTTTCTCGATCTTGATGTTCTCCATCTTTTTCCCCAGATTTTCCACTGCTTGGTCATGCCAAAATGAATCATCCAACACGGCTTTATTGACGGTCCACACTTCATTGTTATCAAATCGAATATCAATTACATCTTCGCTCCAAAATGAATCTGTGATCAGAGTTGGGACATCCGGCTGAGGAGGAAATGGCACAAATGGTCGGGGCAGAGATTCCCCGATAATGTAGGCCTGAGGAAACCAATCATGATCACCAAAAACAGTTTCTATAGCAGAATGTTCTTCAATCCCGGGAAGTGGAGGTGGCAACAAACTATCCGGAGGATTGCTGCGAGGGACCCAATGATATACTTCGCCGAGCGTTCGATTCCATATGTCTCCAGATTCTTCGAATAACGCAGGAAGTGAAATCGCATCCAGAGGATCAGCACAAATTGCTTCCCACCTTTCTCGCCAATCTTCCTGTTCAGTTGGCTCAACATAGGAAATGGCAGAAATGGTCGGGGCAGAGATTCCCCGATAATGTAGGCCTAAGGAAACCAATCATGATCACCAAAAACAGTTTCTATAGCAGAACGTTCTTCAATCCCGGGAAGTGGAGGTGGCAACAAACTATCCGGAGGATTGCTGCGAGGGACCCAATGATATACTTCGCCGAGCGTTCGATTCCATGTCTCCAAATTCTTCAAATAACGCAGGAAGTGAAATCGCATCCAGAGGATCAGCACAAATTGCTTCCCACCTTTCTCGCCAATCTTCCTGTTCAGTTGGCTCAACATATTCAAGACTTTGTCAATCCTGCAGATACGGGAATCCTTTGGTATAGAAACGACCGGCTTGGGATGAGAATCAGGGATAATAAACTGGCTTGGGTCCCACTCTTGGCGGAATTCTTCCCAATCTTGATCATTCATGGCCAATTCTTTGCATTCCATGATATCTGCCCATTTGTGTTCTGGCATGGGATTTGAGATAGTGTTTGGCTTTTTGAGGGGGAGTGGAAGTGTTCCATCTTCAATGAGATCTTGGACTTTGTGCTTGAGACGGATACAATTGTTGGTGTGATGGCCGGGCATCTGATGATAGGAACATAAGGCGTTTGGGTTATGGCTTGGAGGGAGTACTTTGGGTGGCTCACGAGGCTCGAGTGGCTTGATGGCATCTTTTTGAAGGAGCTTTTTGTAGACAGTGGTTAAGGGAAAAGGAAATTGGTAGAAATTTCTCACTGGTCGGGTTGGCTGGGTTGCTATCTGGTTAATGGGCTTGGTTTTGATTGGTTTGGAATTTGAGGAGCTGGGCTAGGCATGGTTGTATTGATTGGTTCCGAATAGGGTATTGCTGTTGCTAGAGTAAACTCGTTTAGGTTTGGCAGATTCTCCTTTCTCAAATATACCAGTTCTGAGTGCATCTTCAACTGCAGGGCCGACTTCATAGAAAGTCTTGAAATCGGCGGTGGTTTGAAAAACTACCAAGTGCTTTTCAAAATCGGGTGCCAAGTTCTTTGTGATAATTCTCATCTGCTCTTTCTCTAAGGGTCGATCTATCATCTGAGATGCTTTTCCTCTCCATATTTTGATGAAGTTAGCAAAGGACTCGTTTGCTCCCATCTTGGTTGCGTCCAACTCTCGAATGGTCATCTCGAGTTGAATGTTGTAATTGTACTGAGTCATGAAGGCTGCCCCAATATCTTCCCAGCTGCCTTTCTTTGAAATGTCTAGATTCAAGAACCATCGTAATGCTGGTCCTGTCAAAGTCTGTTGAAACATTTGACCCATGCCATTCTTCTCGATGTTACACATGGACAAAGTGCCCACGTATGTTTGCAGATGAGCCTTTGGATCCCCACTTCCATCGAATTTTTCCCATGCTATTGGCTTAAATCCTTCCGGGAGTTTGGCGTCGGGAAATAGACACAACTTGTCTATATCAATACCCGTGGCAGTCAATTTCTCCTGTTTCTGAACTGATTCTTCGAGTTTGGCGACTTTTGCCATCATTGCTTCCAAGTTTGGAGGTGGATTTGGTGGTGGTTGCTCTCCTGGACCTCCTGGTGGCCTGTTCTGAAGGGTCAGACCTTGTATCAGAAGTAACATTTCAACCATCTGATTATCACTGTGTTCCCGCTGTTCTTCCAAGGCTAACTTGAGGGCCTCAATTTCGTTTTTGTTTGACATATCTGAAGGGCCTGCTGAATCTGACTGTACAGTTTTTGACTCAGTTCGAATTAATCGTTGTTTGGGAGTTCTAGTCCAACCAGGTACAGTGTTCTTCTCGCTCTTACCAATGATTGAAACTGATAGTGGAAATAGAATTTACTTAGTGACTAGTGTGACAAATGCTATGTGCAAGAATTTATGTACAAATGAAAGAATGATGCATGATGTGTGATGCAATATCTACAAAAATCACAGTTTTAGAAAGGATTGCCCCAATTTTCAGTGTTCTGTTGGATGTTTTTAAATTCCCATTTTATTTGAAAGATCACTGCAAAACAGAGGCCGAACCTTTTTAGGGGTTGCCTACGTATCCCCATTTCGGAGGAATCAGGCCGTGACGTAGTTCGGGACTACAACTGGCTCTCTCCTTCAAACAACAGGAAATGACTGAAGTATAAACTGACTCAACTGACATAAAGAGACAAGTACAAACTGACTTGACAAAGCTCAAACTGACTTGAGCTACAAAAGATGAATCTGACAGTCCCAAAAGGCCCTGTAGGCTAGATTTGCTGACAACTGGCTTGAGGCGGATCGTTGACCTGATTTAGTCGCTGGGTTTGATGGAGGAACATTCCCGACTTGGTTCCTCTTGCTTTGTTTCCTCGCTTGGCTCTGGCTGCTTTGGTGGATTCTCCAAAGCACACATCTTCTTGAGCTGTTGGGGAGACAAGCCGTCATTCAGAAGGAGACAAGCCGTCATTCAGAAGGAGACAATCTTCATAGCAGGCTTCACAGTCACATTCATCCCAGTACTTGTGTCCTGTCACCGGGTCTTGGAAGTAGTAGACTGGCGTACCGTCTGGCTAGAAATATTTGACTGGTGGCATGATGTCTGAATCATCATCATCACTTTCTTGCTCCATCCTAACAGTGATTTTATCGGGGATATTCTTGGATTCATCATCTTCAGGGAGGTGGAATTCCCAACCTTGACCATTCACCGAGCTCTCAGAGTCGTGCCATTGAAGGGTTAAGCCTGGTTGATCAGACATGGCCAGCTGGTGAAGCAATTCTTCAAGCTTGTCTTTGTCTGGAGTTTCATTTCCAATTTCTTCATTTCCCATTTCTTCAAGTATCCAGCCATGATTGACAAGAAGGATCAGGTTGCTCTTCGGAGATTGGCATCTCAATACATCATTTGCGGAGGACAGCTATACCGCAGGTCACATTGTGGAATGCACAAACTATGTGTACATGGGGAAGAAGCCAGCAGGATCATGGAAGAAATACATAAGGGAGTTTGCGGCCCTCATATGAATGGCATGATGCTCGCCAAGAAAATCTTAAGACATGGTTATTATTGGTCAACCATGGAGAGTGAATGTGTCAAGTACGTGAGGCGATGTCACAAGTGCCAGATTCACGCCAATCTCATGCATGTTCTGCCATCAGAATTGCATTCCATGACTTCGCCTTGGCCCTTTTCCGTCTGGGGCATAGACGTTATCGGCAAAATCACGCCTGCCGCGTCAAATGGGCACAAATTCATTCTAGTCGCAATCGATTATTTCACCAAGTGGGTTGAAGCTGCTTCCTACACGACCCTCACGGCAGTCCAGGTCGCTCACTTCATCAAGCAGAACATTATCTACAGGTACGGTATCCCTCAGGCTTTTGTATCAGACAACGGAGTTCATTTCAAAGGAAGAGCGGCAGAAACTCTTGAAGAATTTGGAATTCAAGTTCACAAATCAACTTTTTACCTACCGCAAACCAATGGGGCTGTGGCCTGGCTTGAAGCAATTATTACACAACCTCGCATCTCCAGGTGGCACCATGGGCATTTGGCAGTCACGGTGGTTGGTCTTGCCGCATGAATGGCAGATGTCCTCGTTGGGACAGTTGCTTGCCATATGGCCTGATTCTCGATAGCGCCTTTGAGGTGCACTCGGATGCAATGTGGCTGCAAACAAATAGCGTTGTAAGCCTTTTAAGTTTGAATCAAAATTAAGAACCAGTTTTAACAAAAGTTTATTATAGACAAACATAAATCAAATTTTCTATCTTATTTTGACTTGTTTTTGATGATCCAAATTTTCCCACGTCCGGCCGTCCTAAAGGCTAACTCGTAAGAACAACGCGCATATGGGATGCACGACTCATCATCGGGCCGAGGCAACCTTCTACTAATTGCCGAAGCACTAAAACTAAACGGGATATCTACACAGAATATCTATACAAACGACGCTCGCGACGACTATATACAAAGCAAATGCATGAATGCAACATGGCATGGCGAGGAAAGCGGTAACACATAGCACGTAACAAGATGGAGCATGTAAACTTAACGCACGGGTGGGTTGCTAAACGTGGGGTTCTATGGCTAATTACATGCAAAAGGCTGGTTTTGGTCACCAAGGGTACCCCGGACTCAAAATCAAAACCGCCTCCTACCGTTAAAAACGATAGTGACAATGTGATTTATCACGGTCGAGAGCTGCTGGGCATTTCGGGATTCCCTGTCACCGGCAAGCCGGGCAGGATTGCCAAAACACGCCAGCGGGGCTAAGAACTATGCAAGTGCAATGCAAAATCAAATTTCAAACATTTGAAAAATCCCACAAAACATCTTTCGAATTAAACCCACTTTGATTAACACGTATTTCAATAAAATTACATAAGTGTAATAAAAATTGCACAAGTGTAATTAAATAAAATATATATTAACCAGTTCTCCCCAGCGGAGTCGCCAGCTTGTGGACGGCCCGCGGATGTTTGAAAAGATTGAAGATTGTTAGAGTCGCCACCCGGATTTGAGGTCCGAACCCGAGAAACCAAAAAAAATATGACTCATTTGCCCATTTGGAAAAGATTTCACTGATCATGGCGGAACCAAAGATTTCTCGGATTCGGGGGTTTGGTTATGAGAGGGGAAGGGTTTTACGGCACCCCTCTCGCCCAGTCCGTGAACCGGTCTCTACTCAACATTTTGTGGGATTTTGGAAATGTTTGAAATTTGATTTTGAGCAAATAACGGGGAGTATGGGAATGGGAAAACACATAAACAAGTATTCAAATACAAACCAAGTGATGGTGGATGCTTGTGCAATGTACAATGCGATGGTGGAATGATATAAACAAAGAAAATGACAATGAAAGAGAGAAATAGGACTTAGAACACCACATTAAGCAAAATTATTTGACTTTCCAACACTATTTGCATGTTTTGGAGGGTTTTGATATAGAAATGAGAAGAACATGAAACTAAAAAGTTGTAGCCCATCAAATTATCTACGTTTTGATATATAATACGTTGAAAACGGAGTTCGGAGTAAAAAGTTATGGCTGAAACACTGTGACTAACTTTCTGTTGGGGTTTGAGCGCTCAAAGTGGATTGAGCGCTCAAGGGTAAGGCCTTGAGCGCTCAAGCCACTTCCAGGTCGCAAAATTCTGCTATAACATGACATTGGATGATCAAACAACCCCAAATCAATGATTATACTTTATTTTTCCAAAACTGGACAGAAGCATGGACTTTGAAGAATTTTGGAAAGTAAATGATGTGTTAAAAATCGAGTTTGATGATTCTTGATAGATAACAGAAGAGGATCAAACTGATTTCAACACACACACACAGCTCATGCACATTAATCTCTGATCCATCATCAAAGCAGAACAAGATTTGTAAGTTGTTAGAAAACAGATTGAGCGCTCAAGGCCTTGAGCTTGAGCGCTCAATCCTACCAAAATAACAGGTTTTAAAAATGCTTTTCTTGATACTTTTCAAACCTTGTAGGCTCATTTCAAGTATGATGAACTTGAATGAGCTCACTGGTCTCCCTCAGCAAGACCAAAACAGTGATTTTCACATGGTTTTAACTACCTTTTGGTTTTGATTGAGGCTTGAACTTGACTTTGGGCTTGATAGTGGTTGATTCTGGACGTTTTGGTTGGTATTCTAAATGATTGAGACAGTGTATGTGATTGATTGATGAACCAAGGTTGAATTTGAAGCTTGAAGGGTGGCTTTTGTAAGTGGTTTAGAGGATGAATGGGTGGTTTTGTAGAGAGAGAGAGAGAGAGGTTGGTTTTCTGGAGTAGTAGGAGCAGTAGGAGAGCTGGGGTGAATGAATTTGGGGGGGGGGGGGCAAAACCAGGGGTAATGGTTGGTTTATATAGAAGGGAGAGTGGGAGGGAAGTGTAGAGAGAGAGAGAGTGGGTTTTGTATTTGAAATGGGTTAGGAGTAGATTAGGGCCATGTAAGATGTATTATACATGTACAAGACGTACACAAGTTGTTAGACGTTCCTCCCTGCAAGAAATCTCATGATGAGATATTTTGCAGATTCCTGACTGGATCAGAGTTGAGCGCTCAAAGCCATGGGTTTGAGCGCTCAAGGAGTTTGAGCGCTCAAAGCCATAGGATTGAGCGCTCAAGGTGTTTTTTTAGGGTTTGAGCGCTCAAGGTTGGGGCCTTGAGCGCTCAAGGCTGTTGCTCAAAAGGTAAAACTTTGCGGGGCCGCCCCGGGTGCTACCGAACGCCGATTTTGACGCGGTTTGAAGCGTTGGAAAGCTTGTTGAGTCTACTTTCTAACCCAAGTGGTTTGGAATCCAGAAAATTTATAAATCCAAATGTATGACCATTTTACCCTCGAACGGTCGGGAAAACAAGTCGTTTTAGCAACATTCGTGCATCTCTCTCATTTCAAAACGGATTGGGATGAATTATATATCAATAAAGAGGGTTTTGAATGTACTAGAAGATGGTGTAGGCTTGGGTTTGTTTTGAAATGGTTTATGGATGGTTTGAAGGGTATTTTGGTCATTTTGGTTGGTTTAAGGTTGTTCTAGGAGGGTTTAGAATGGTTTAGGGTGGTTTGGTGAGTTCAAGCCTTGTTCTTAGCCTCGAGGTATGTACGATTGGTCTATTTCATCATCGGGAATGCTCGAGCGCATCCTGGGTTCAAAAATTGGGGTGTCTACACTGGCCCTTCGCACATTTGCATTGGGTTACCCATCATTGACTTGGGTCTAGCTTGCACGCAGCTAGTAAAACAAGATCGTGTGCCCAACCCCGGTTGGAAGGGCCATTCTTTTATTCTTTTTAATAAAGTCTTGGAGACCAACCTGTAGACACCCCAAAATGAGACGTTTTTATACATTCTTATCCCCGATGATGAAAAGAAACGCCCGGAAGGCCTCTCGGATTGAAACTCTCCAAGTCAACTCAGTCAACAGTACCGTACGGTACTCATCTCTCACTCATGGCACAACCGCAGTCACGTACAGCATTCTTTTGAATTTTGGCGGTGGAAGAGTGCCGCACGACATAGTTGGTGTGCCGCACGGTACACCTAGTGTGCCGCACGGCACTGTCATTGTCAAACTGCTTTTGCAGAGTTCCAGCAGCTCAAAATATTGACGAAATGGTTCCTCTGCTCATCATGATTTCGTGTGAGGATGAAAACCTACCCTCCTAGCCATCATCACCATGTGTGGGCACCAAACAAACTTGGGAATCAAGTTCTCTTCTCGCCTATAAATCCCGATCGAGTTCAACGGAATTAAGAGACGGAAAAAATAATGAGAGAAACCATGAAGTACCACCACTAAATTCTACCTAACAACACCTCTCTGGTTACAAACCTTCTTCATTCTTACCTATAGTCTCCAGAAATTAATTTCATTTTCCCTCTCAAAGTAAATCCAATCAAAAGCTCAACCCCCTGTTTTTCTGTCCCAAAGCCGTGAGGTTGCTGTTTCAAATTTGTTCAATTTCTAATCAATTGCCACAACATTAGAGTGAAGTCAGAGTTCAAGGAAGTCCAAATCAAGTTTAGAAGGTTTTAAAGAGTTTCAATCCGAGAGTTTCAAGCCGAAGGTATATTTCCGTTTCGCCAAATTTCTTAAGCTTGGTACCCTGAGGGGAGGGGTGCCGAGTGCGGGATGATGATCAATATTGTCTCCGCATTCGGTACGCCCATGTTACAGTAAAAACCGTTTTGTTTATAAGCCTCCC
This sequence comes from Vaccinium vitis-idaea, assembly GCA_963854785.1. Taxonomy (NCBI): domain Eukaryota; kingdom Viridiplantae; phylum Streptophyta; class Magnoliopsida; order Ericales; family Ericaceae; genus Vaccinium; species Vaccinium vitis-idaea. Next base: position 37,756,271 of record OY978226.1, on the reverse strand, counting down.
GGTTGCGTCGTACGGTGAAAATATCGCCTCGTACGGGGTGATTTAGTGAGGAGGAATATTCTTTACTCAAGCATACTGTTTTCCCATCCAAAATAATCTATTTCCAATTAAGTTTCATGCCTTGTATGAGTTTCCATTCAATCATTTCGAAAAATCAAAGTGTGAACTGTTTGTGGAGAAAACAGTGCCGCACGGCACTCCTTCTGTACCGCACGGTACACTTGGAGTGCTGTACGGCACTCTTTTGAAAATTTGACCATTGGAATGATGAATAGTGCCGCACGGCACACTTTCTGTACCGCAGCACGGCACACATTTGTAAAATCCGAAATTTTAAATCACCTCCTTGGATGAACAGTTTGAATCCTTGATTTTTTATACCATAATCTGTATGTTATTTGTTTGTTTTTCATTATTATCATCTGCTTTGCTTGATAAACTGTTTATTTGAATAAAGTTCGGCATCAAAATATTTTCTAAAAATCCCACAAATATTTAGTAAAGAACGATTTTTAATCGGGCGAGCAGGGTGCATTAAAACCCTTCCCCGTTCGTAACCTGGCTCCCGAATCCAAAACAAATCTCTGGTTTTCAAATTGTTTTTTTCAACTCATTTTCTGAATCATTTTCTAAATTGGTTTCTCGGGTCCTAAACCATTTTCTAAAATCCCGGGTGGTGACTCTATTTTCACTACAAAACCGTTTTCACCAATCCAGCGTGGAGGATTCGACCGTCCACAAAATGGTGACTCTGCTGGGGATTGATATTTTTATTAATCTTTACTTTGGCATTTTACACTTGTAAAACGACCTTTGAAAGCTTGACACAAAGTACGTGCTTCACGCTGTACTAGAAAGGATTGATGTCAGGGCGAGAGCCCGATCGGTCTGGACTAGAGCTTTCCCGGTTGTTTGCCTGAGTAAAATTTCAAGGTTTTGATTAATTTAAAAACAGAGCCAAGCTTCAAAAATATTTGTGGGATTTTCGAAAACAATTTTGTTGCTAAACTTTTGCATCACTTGCATCGATGTTGGATAAGCCCCGCTGCTGCATCTTGGTTACCCTACCCAGTTCACTGGTGTTAGGACATCCCCGGATGCTCAGCAACCTTGGACCGTGATGAGTCAGCCTGCCGCTTGACCTTTGCCATGCAGTACACTTGGCACTGGGAGGCAAATATTGGCTCTAGTCTGGGGAACCCCCTAAACCAAAACCGGCATTTGCATATAATTAACCTAGAACCTTCCAACCTAGGATAGGAACCCACAAGTTAGGATTATGTGATATATCCTGTTAACTGCTTATTGCTTATTGTTTTGTTTGCCTGTTTGCATGCATGTTCATGATAGTTCTTCACCCTAGGTTGTCACATCCCCTCCACGGTAATAAGAAGGATTACCCCAATAATCGAATGCTCTGTTGAATGAAAAAAATAAAAAAAAATTCATTTTAAAGTGAGTGCTGCAATTGGCTCTCTTCCTCCCAATAATAAGAATGTTTTATTTTATCAGAGTCTGTAACCGAAGATGAGTAACCAATCTAGAAGCAAGAAACTCAAGTCCACCTTCACCATCCATCATGGTGCACCAGTATGGATACTTGAAGAAATGGGAAATGAAGAAATTGGAAATGAAACTCCAGACAAAGACAAGCTTGAAGAATTGCTTCACCAGCTGGCCATGTCTGATCAACCAGGCTTAACCCTTCAATGGCACGACTCTGAGAGCTCGGTGAATGGTCAAGGTTGGGAATTCCACCTCCCTGAAGATGATGAATCCAAGAATATCCCCGATAAAATCACTGTTAGGATGGAGCAAGAAAGTGATGATGATGATTCAGACATCATGCCACCAGTCAAATATTTCTAGCCAGACGGTACGCCAGTCTACTACTTCCAAGACCCGGTGACAGGACACAAGTACTGGGATGAATGTGACTGTGAAGCCTGCTATGAAGATTGTCTCCTTCTGAATGACGGCTTGTCTCCTTCTGAATGACGGCTTGTCTCCCCAACAGCTCAAGAAGATGTGTGCTTTGGAGAATCCACCAAAGCAGCCAGAGCCAAGCGAGGAAACAAAGCAAGAGGAACCAAGTCGGGAATGTTCCTCCATCAAACCCAGCGACTAAATCAGGTCAACGATCCGCCTCAAGCCAGTTGTCAGCAAATCTAGCCTACAGGGCCTTTTGGGACTGTCAGATTCATCTTTTGTAGCTCAAGTCAGTTTGAGCTTTGTCAAGTCAGTTTGTACTTGTCTCTTTATGTCAGTTGAGTCAGTTTATACTTCAGTCATTTCCTGTTGTTTGAAGGAGAGAGCCAGTTGTAGTCCCGAACTACGTCACGGCCTGATTCCTCCGAAATGGGGATACGTAGGCAACCCCTAAAAAGGTTCGGCCTCTGTTTTGCAGTGATCTTTCAAATAAAATGGGAATTTAAAAACATCCAACAGAACACTGAAAATTGGGGCAATCCTTTCTAAAACTGTGATTTTTGTAGATATTGCATCACACATCATGCATCATTCTTTCATTTGTACATAAATTCTTGCACATAGCATTTGTCACACTAGTCACTAAGTAAATTCTATTTCCACTATCAGTTTCAATCATTGGTAAGAGCGAGAAGAACACTGTACCTGGTTGGACTAGAACTCCCAAACAACGATTAATTCGAACTGAGTCAAAAACTGTACAGTCAGATTCAGCAGGCCCTTCAGATATGTCAAACAAAAACGAAATTGAGGCCCTCAAGTTAGCCTTGGAAGAACAGCGGGAACACAGTGATAATCAGATGGTTGAAATGTTACTTCTGATACAAGGTCTGACCCTTCAGAACAGGCCACCAGGAGGTCCAGGAGAGCAACCACCACCAAATCCACCTCCAAACTTGGAAGCAATGATGGCAAAAGTCGCCAAACTCGAAGAATCAGTTCAGAAACAGGAGAAATTGACTGCCACGGGTATTGATATAGACAAGTTGTGTCTATTTCCCGACGCCAAACTCCCGGAAGGATTTAAGCCAATAGCATGGGAAAAATTCGATGGAAGTGGGGATCCAAAGGCTCATCTGCAAACATACGTGGGCACTTTGTCCATGTATAACATCGAGAAGAATGGCATGGGTCAAATGTTTCAACAGACTTTGACAGGACCAGCATTACGATGGTTCTTGAATCTAGACATTTCAAAGAAAGGCAGCTGGGAAGATATTGGGGCAGCCTTCATGACTCAGTACAATTACAACATTCAACTCGAGATGACCATTCGAGAGTTGGACGCAACCAAGATGGGAGCAAACGAGTCCTTTGCTGACTTCATCAAAATATGGAGAGGAAAAGCATCTCAGATGATAGATCGACCCTTAGAGAAAGAGCAGATGAGAATTATCACAAAGAACTTGGCACCCAATTTTGAAAAGCACTTGGTAGTTTTTCAAACCACCGCCGATTTCAAGACTTTCTATGAAGTCGGCCCTGCAGTTGAAGATGCACTCAGAACTGGTATATTTGAGAAAGGAGAATCTGCCAAACCTAAACGAGTTTACTCTAGCAACAGCAATACCCTATTCGGAACCAATCAATACAACCATGCCTAGCCCAGCTCCTCAAATTCCAAGCCAATCAAAACCAAGCCCATTAACCAGATAGCAACCCAGCCAACCCGACCAGTGAGAAATTTCTACCAATTTCCTTTTCCCTTAACCACTGTCTACAAAAAGCTCCTTGAAAAAGATGCCATCAAGCCACTCGAGCCTCGTGAGCCACCCAAAGTACTCCCTCCAAGCCATAACCCAAACGCCTTATGTTCCTATCATCAGATGCCCGGCCATCACACCAACAATTGTATCCGTCTCAAGCACAAAGTCCAAGATCTCATTGAAGATGGAACACTTCCACTCCCCCTCAAAAAGCCAAACACTATCTCAAATCCCATGCCAGAACACAAATGGGCAGATATCATGGAATGCGAAGAATTGGCCATGAATGATCAAGATTGGGAAGAATTCCGCCAAGAGTGGGACCCAAGCCAGTTTATTATCCCTGATTCTCATCCCAAGCCGGTCGTTTCTATACCAAAGGATTCCCGTATCTGCAGGATTGACAAAGTCTTGAATATGTTGAGCCAACTGAACAGGAAGATTGGCGAGAAAGGTGGGAAGCAATTTGTGCTGATCCTCTGGATGCGATTTCACTTCCTGCGTTATTTGAAGAATCTGGAGACATGGAATCGAACGCTCGGCGAAGTATATCATTGGGTCCCTCGCAGCAATCCTCCGGATAGTTTGTTGCCACCTCCACTTCCCGGGATTGAAGAACGTTCTGCTATAGAAACTGTTTTTGGTGATCATGATTGGTTTCCTTAGGCCTACATTATCGGGGAATCTCTGCCCCGACCATTTCTGCCATTTCCTATGTTGAGCCAACTGAACAGGAAGATTGGCGAGAAAGGTGGGAAGCAATTTGTGCTGATCCTCTGGATGCGATTTCACTTCCTGCGTTATTCGAAGAATCTGGAGACATATGGAATCGAACGCTCGGCGAAGTATATCATTGGGTCCCTCGCAGCAATCCTCCGGATAGTTTGTTGCCACCTCCACTTCCCGGGATTGAAGAACATTCTGCTATAGAAACTGTTTTTGGTGATCATGATTGGTTTCCTCAGGCCTACATTATCGGGGAATCTCTGCCCCGACCATTTGTGCCATTTCCTCCTCAGCCGGATGTCCCAACTCTGATCACAGATTCATTTTGGAGCGAAGATGTAATTGATATCCGATTTGATAACAATGAAGTGTGGACCGTCAATAAAGCCGTGTTGGATGATTCATTTTGGCATGACCAAGCAGTGGAAAATCTGGGGAAAAAGATGGAGAACATCAAGATCGAGAAACGAAAAGCCGAAGATAGTGTTGCAAATTTTTGGTCTGAGTATTTCGATACGAAACAGAAATTGGAATCCATCAAGTCCGGAAAACGAAAAGTCAATGAACTTTCAGATTTTTGGGATGAAGAGCCACCATCGATCAACCGAGTAACAAGAAGAGGGCGGATTTATCAACCTGCTAATCTGCAAAGAGACAACACCTCTAACCAGGCCCAGGCTGGGGCATTCGCTTGGGACGACCAAGACAATTCAATTCCAAGTAATCCGGAAGTTGTCACTCAAACACCAAAAGTAGTCATTCAGCCACCGCAAAAGAATCCCATACCAGTAGAGGATCCCATCCAGAAGCAACTTGAAAGAACTCCAGCATCAGTATCCATTTGGGGACTGCTTTCCTCATCCAGGGAACATCGTCAGAAGCTGATCAAGACTTTGTCTAACATGGAAGTACCACCTGACACTCCCCCTGAAGCATTGGTGGCATTGCTTGCACCGAACCACGCAAAACATGTTGTGACATTCACTGAGAAAGATTTGCTGCTAGAAGGAGCCGGTCACAACAAACCATTACACATCACCATGAAATGTACGGAAAAATGGGTCCCCGTTGTTCTCCTAGACAATGGATCCGCTTTGAATGTCTGCCCACTGCGCACAGCTTACTGTCTGGGATTTACAATTAAGGATTTTCAGCCATCAAACCTTGGAGTACGTGCCTATGACAATACACGCAGGGATGTAGTTGGAGTTGTTCAACTCGAAATATCAGTCGAAGATTTCAAGTCTAACGTCGAGTTTCATGTACTCGACATTCCTTCATCCTTCAATTTGTTGCTCGGTAGGCCATGGCTTCACCACCCAGACATTATGGCAGTACCATCCTCTCTACATCAGAAAGTTCAGCTTGGTTTGGTCGTAGGAACTCTAACCATCTACGGAGAATCCGGGATTCGTCCTCATGTCTTGGATAACGCTCCTGTGCTCGAGATCGCACATGGAGAAGAAGATGTCACTCTTGGAGGATTCTCTTTTGACACTGTTGGGGCAGTTCTCACTATCAAAATGGATGAAGACTTCTCGATTAGCTCTACAGTCATTGAAATGATGAGAAGAATGGCCTACATGCCTGGTTTGGGATTGGGCCTCAACAATCAAGGAATAGCTCAATTCCTTGATTTCCCTATGAACAATCATCGCTTTGGTCTTGGTTTTCAACCCAACGAAGGCGAGCTTGGAAGTGGATGGAAAGCTCGAGCTCGTGCTCAGCCAAAGAAAGGTCCCATTCATTTCGTCAAAGGAAAGGAGGCCATCTATCAAGGAGAGCCGGAACCATTTTGGGACATGGAGAAAAGAACCAAACTACCGGGGTTCGAGACCTTCGCCAATGACACATGGGACAGTGATGAAGAATCAGAGAAGCTGGAAGAATTGGTCAAGTAATGCAAATCTGACTGGATCGAAGTTTTTGACTCAGGGAATCTGATATCGTTATTTGGGAATGAAAGTCCGATAGGTATGGTCAAAGAAGGGCTTGCCGCGAAGATGTTTGATTTGGAGCCTGTTGGAGACATGGAGCTGATGATGCTAGGCCAAGAAGCCCTTGGAGATGTTTCCTCGCTCATTGTGGATGCCAATGGAATTTATAAAAATTGTACTTTTGTACCTAAAATTATTTACACTGGCACTGAATTTGGGTCTAAGTCAGAGTCTAGCACTGATTCTAAGTTTAGCACTGAGTTTGAGTCCACTTCTGAGTCAGAGCATGTGTCTGTTGATCTTCCACGTTATCATTTCTCTTTTGAGTTTGAGTCCACTCTCATGTATCACGCCCCTGGGGTCACCTCTCTTGCAATGAATGAAATCGACTTTGCTTATCTTGCTGTGTCTGAAATAAATTGTGTTGACCCTGACGATGATGGGATTGAGTTTGAGGAAGAAATTCCAAAAGAACTCCGATCTCTAATCGAACGAGAAAATGAAAGGCATGCTCAGCCTCTAAAAGAAGAAGTAATTTCAATAAACTTGAGAGATGAGAGTGATCCACGAATGGTTCAAATCGGTTCTGAATTGTCTCCAGAAGAATTTAAAGCTCACTCAGATCTTCTAAAAGAATTTCAAGATGTTTTTGCATGGTCTCACGCGGATATGCCTGGAATTGATCCTGAGATTGTGGAGCATCGAATCCCACTTCATCCTGATGCAAAACCTGTTAAACAGAAACTGAGAAAAATGAGGCCTGACTGGGTACTAGAAATCAAGAAGGAAATTCAGAGACAGATAGATGCAGGATTCTTAATGGTAACAGAATACCCTTAGTGGATCGCCAACATCGTGCCTGTCCCCAAGAAGAATGGGAAGATAAGAGTTTGCGTGGATGTTAGAGATTTGAACAAAGCCAGCCCCAAGGACGACTTCCCGCTTCCGCATATAGATGTACTCGTAGACATGATTTCTCTTCTTTTTCTCGAGGTAATGATTCGTCATGATTTCTCTTCTTTTTCTTCTTCGATCTTTAAGTATAGCAAAATGATGGAGACCAGATTCTAGTTAATATATTGGGTTGTTTTGTTTTTGGGTGTCGGTGAGAGAGAGAGAGAGAGAGAATGGGAAGTGAATGGGTAATGTAGTCAGAATTGTGAATGGTGTACACATGTAAGAATTTGGTGAATGGGGTGCACACGGGTGGACATTTGATATCCTCAAGGTATATCAAGGCAGCAAGTAATTGTCTCCTTTAAATTTAATATTGATAATTTACGTTTGAAGTCTCAAAAAGTAATGGTTTTGGAAGTTTGGATTGGCATTGGTTTGGAGGTTTGTAGGGTAATAATTTGGGCTTTGGAACTGCTGTACACATTTAAAATAATCTGGGGTGGTGGTGGTCTACCCCTTTGAACAAAAAATATTCTTAATGGGTAAATTTAGGTTGCTACTGTTGGCAAATTGGTAGTTAAGGTTACTTTAGGTTCTAGTTTAAATAGCACATAATGTTTAACTTCCATAATTAGTGTTATAGTAGTCGCTTAGATAGTTATTTTGTATTCTCAATTTTGTACAGGTTAGGCCACTTTTTGCGTGTTCGAGTTACATTACATTTGGGCCCAGGTGAGTGGTTAAGTATGTTACGTACTTTCGAAACTCTCCCGTGTCCTTTAAATTATTCATTGGAAAAAAAAAATTAGAAATGTTAATTTGAACAGCGAGTTATTTATATTTGGTTCTCTAAATTGGCACGCGTTAAAATGTATTCTTTTTGGTGAGAACTTTATGGATATTATTGGGAAATTTTATTATTGGAAGTCCAGGGAAATTATTCCTTTGTATAGGTGACCCTGGCCATTGCGGAAGAGACCCGGGTTAGGCCGGTGACCCTTTTGCTCAACGGCTGCTTTTCGCCGGATCGACTTAGGGAAGAGTACCACGGGTTGTCAACACCTGGTAAATCTAAGTTCGATATTAGATCCAATTTTGAGATTATTATTTTGTTGGCCATGGTACTATTTGGTTGTGGTTCCCCATTGTTATTGGATATCATTTGCGATCACCATTAAGATTTATTTTTATTTTATTTTACGTCGTTTGTGCCAAATTATGATGATATGGTAATTTAATTTAATCCCTGCTTAGAACTTTATTTATTACACATGTTTGCCATTCACTGAGCTTGTCAGCTGATGGATTTAATCCAACACCATTTTCAGGAAAATCAAGTCGATAGGTGAGGACTCTGGCGGCGTCTTGGGGAACTACTGTGTCGACCTCCGTAGGAAATTGCATGCATCGTAGCTTTGTTATTAATTTATTTCGCTTCCGCACATGGTTAAACCTTTTTGGTAAAGATTGGATTTATGGCATTATAGGTGATCATTTTTAATGTTTGGATCATGGGATGGTATGCCCCATGCTTATGCTGAGACAAATTTGGTTTGATTTTGTTTAATAATAATAAAAATGGTCATTTAGTGTTATATGGTTTATTTTATTTTAGGCTTCGTGATTCATGTATCAATTGCGTGGTTCACGGCCGGTCAATCCTGTTTCGGGGTGTGACAATTGTGGTATTAGAGCTTCAGGTTTTTCAAAAAAAAAAACTTTTGCATTCATATTGCATCATTATCATTAGTGGAGGTCCAAGTCGCCAGAGTTCTTTAGGTTTCTTAATTGTTTATTTACAGATTATTGGTTATTGTTTCACAATTATATAATTATATCTGGATTGTTTCTTTGACGAAATTAGGAGATGGATCGCTCACGTCGTACTACTAGGTCCACTTATGGGGGTTCAGCAGCTGGAGGTCGCGATCGGGCCACTCCTACCGCTCGTGGCCGTGGTCATGCCACTCCTACCGCTCGTGGCCGTGGTCGTGCCACTCCTACTGCTCGTGGCCGTGGTCCTACTAATTCTACAGGTCGTGGCGAAGGTGGTGTCTCCCCCATAGCTCACAATGATACACTAGGCCGGGAACCTTCTACTGAGCCAGTTGTCACAACAACCGGCACCGATCCAATTACAGAAGTTATTGCCAATTCTATTGCACCCACAGTTACTATTGACCCCATAGCTGCTTATCAAGCCATTCAGACGTTGGTGGGAATGTTCACAGGGCAACAGGCACAGGCAAGACCATCAGATGCATCAAGGTCCATGACTTTGGATAAGGGTACAGTTCTGGATAGGTTTTTGAAAACTACCCCACCATCATACATGGGGTTTGACAAACCATCTGATGCTGAAGATTGGTTATTAAGGATGGAAAAGATATTTGACATTTTGGGCTGTTCTGAGACACAGAAAGTGCCACTGGCAACGTATAAGCTAGAAGGGGATGCAGAGCATAGGTGGCGTATGGCCAAGCAGAAATATAATGGAAAAGAGCATGAATTAATTTGGAGCACTTTTAAGAAGGATTTTGAAGATAAATATATTCCACCGGCAGTTAAGAATCAAAAGCGCACTGAGTTTCTGAAATTGGAACAAGGGAATATGTCAGTGGCAGAATATCAGTGCAAATTTGATGAGTTGTCAAGGTTTGCAGGAAAATTGGTGGAAAAAGAGGAAGATAAGGTGTGGCATTTTCTGAGGGGGCTTCGACCTGATATTCGTGGAAGGGTTTCTTTATTGGACAGCGAGACCCTATCTCAGCTTGTGACTAAAGCTCTGACAGCAGAGAAGGATATATCAGAGGAAAAGGGTGCAGAGAATCAGTACAAGAGGTACAGGTCAGGACAAAGTAGTGGAAGTGGGTATCCAGCAAAGAGGGTGCAGACATCGACTCAAACTAATGAAAGTGGGGTGCATGCATTGAGGCCGTGTTATAAGTGTGGTCAGCCTCATTCAGCACAATACCATTGTGATGGTTCACTTCGAGTTTGTTATAATTGTGGGCAACCTGGTCATATATCTACTCAGTGTAGATCTCAGGGGGGTGGAAGGAATCGGGCACCTCATGGTCAGAAACAGTCAGCTCATGGAGGTGGGTATAATCAACGACAGTCAAATAATCAGGGGAATTATAAGCAGCATGCTCGAAATGGAAGTCAGGGGCAGAAGAATGTGACTGAGGGGCGTGTGTATGCTTTGACACAGCAGCAGGCTAAGGATGCACCATCTGTGGTGCAAGGTACTCTCTCTATTTCAAATGTACCTGCTCGAGTTTTGTTTGATTCTGGTTCTACACATTCTTTTGCTGCTCCTAGATATCTGCGCCAATTACCTATTGTTGTTGAGGCATTAGACATATGTGTTATGGTGGCTACTCCGGTAGGGAAAATAGTGACATTGGAGAAGGTGTCTAAATCTTGTGGTGTAGAGATAGGTGGCAGAATTTTACCAGTAGACCTTATTTCATTAGAGATGCGTGACTTTGATGTTATCCTAAGGATGGATTGGTTGTCGAAATACCATGCCACAATAGATTGCAGTCAGAAAAGGGTGGTTTTTGCTATGCCAGGTGAGTTAGAGTTTAGTTTTCAAGGGGATTGAAAAGTGTCATCGATTAGTTTTCTTTCATCTCTACAGGCAAGTCAATTATTGAGGAAGGGGTGTTGTGGTTACTTAGCTTATGTGGTGAGTGAGGAACAATCCATACAGAAATTGGAGGAATTACCTATAGTAAAGGAATTTCCTGACATCTTTCCAGAAGACCTACCTGGTCTTCCTCCAGATCGCGAGGTTGAGTTCATAATAGATCTTGTTCCTGGTACAACACCTATTTCTAAGGCTCCTTATAGAATGGCACCAGCTGAGTTGAGGGAGTTGCAAGTGCAGTTGCAAGAACTGCTTGATAAGGGATTTATCAGGCCAAGTGTGTCACCGTAGGGAGCCCCTGTTTTGTCTGTGAAAAAGAAGGATGGTTCTATGCGATTGTGTATCGACTACAGGGAGTTGAATAAGGTTACAATTAAGAATAGGTATCCGTTACCACGTATAGATGATTTGTTGGATCAGTTGCAAGGGGCTCAGGTGTTTTTGAAGATTGATTTGAGGTCTGGTTACCATAGTTGAAGGTTAGGGCAACAGACATTCTAAAAACAGCTTTTAGAACACGTTATGGACATTATGAGTTTTTAGTAATGCCTTTTGGTCTGACTAATGCCCCTGCAGCATTTATGGATATGATGAATAGGGTCTTCAAACCCCAACTTGGTCATTTTGTTGTGGTGTTTATTGATGATATTTTAATATATTCCAAGAGTAGAGAGGAACATGAGGAGCACTTGAGGATAGTCTTTCAAATTCTTCGAGAGCAGAGGTTGTTTGCGAAATTTAAGAAATGTGAGTTTTGGTTGGATAGTGTGTCTTTCCTTGGGCATGTGATCGGAAAGGAGGGGGTATCTGTTGATAGTAAGAAGGTGGAGGCTATTGTTGATTGGCCACGTCCGAAATCAGTAACAGAGGTGCGTAGTTTCTTGGGTCTTGCTGGGTATTACAGGCGGTTTGTGGAAGGGTTTTCTTGCATTGCCCTGCCACTTACCAATCTTACTCGAAAGGGAGTGAAGTATGAGTGGACGGATAGTTGGGACCATAGTTTTCAGGAGCTTAAGCAGAGATTGACTACGGCACCGGTACTTGCGTTGCCAACTGAGGGTGGTAACTTTGTTATTTATAGTGATTCATCTCACCAAGGTTTGGGTTGTGTGCTTATGCAGCATGATAGAGTGATAGCTTATGCTTCTCGCCAGTTGAAGGTACATGAAAGGAATTACCCTACACATGATTTGGAGTTGGCGGCAGTTGTGTTTGCACTAAAGATTTGGAGACATTACTTATATGGTGAGACCTGTGAGATTTATACTGATCATAAGAGCCTAAAATATATTTTTACCCAGAAAGAACTTAATTTGAGGCAAAGGCGATGGCTTGAGTTGTTGAAGGACTATGACATTAGTATATTGTATCATCCGGGAAAGGCGAATGTAGTGGCAGATGCATTGAGTAGGAAGTCGTCTGAGGCTAGTTTGGCATCTTTGACTGTTCAGCCACATCTGATAGAGGACTTTAAGCGGTTGGGGGTGGAGATAATACAACATGGAGATGGTGCTATATGTAGTCAGTTAACAGTGAGACCAAATTTGTTGGATAGAATTTGACTAGCTCAAAAAGATGACCGCGTGTGTAAAAGGATTTTGGAGGGCATATCGAAGGGCCAGAGTAGAGGGTTTGTTGTAGGTGAGGATGGAGTACTTAGGTTTGGGGATCGTGTTTGTGTGCCAGGTGGTGGTGATTTAAGAGCAGATATTTTGGCTGAGGCTCACAGTTCTGGATATAGTATTCATCCAGGTAGTACAAAAATGTACAAAGATCTAAGAGAGCATTTTTGGTGGCATGGTTTGAAAAAGAGTATTGCGAGGTTTGTGGCACAATGTCTTACATGTCAGTAGGTTAAGGTGGAGCATCAGAAACTGGTAGGGAAACTTCAGCCATTATCGTTACCTGAGTGGAAGTGGGATCATATCTCTATGGATTTTGTATCTGGTTTGCCTCAGACTAGCAGTGGGCATGATGTTGTTTGGGTTATAGTTGATCGGCTCACTAAGATAGCTCATTTTATTGCTATTAAGATGACATATACGTTGGAGCGATTAGCACAATTGTATGTGAGGGAGATTATTAGACTTCATGGAGCACATGTATCAATTGTGTCAGACCATGATCCCCGTTTTGTGTCTAAGTTTTGGGGTGCATTACAGTCTGCAATGGGTACTCGCCTACTTTTCACTTCTGCTTACCACCCGCAGACCGATGGTCAGTCTGAGAGGACTATATAGACTTTGGAGGATTTGTTGAGAGCATGTAGCCTGGAGTGGAAAGGAAATTGGGATGATCAATTGTCGTTAATGGAGTTTGCATATAATAACAGTTACCATTCGAGTTTGGGAGTTGCTCCATATGAAGCTTTGTATGGGCGGAGGTGTAGATCACCCATATGTTGGTATGAGGTTGGAGAAAGGCAACTCTTGGGCCCAGATTTGGTGGAGGATGTGACTCAAAAGATTGCCAATATTCGGGAGAGACTTGTAACGGCTCAGAGTAGGCAGAAAAGCAGCAGGGGTACTTTTTAAGCCAGTTGAGAGCTTTGCCTTGAAGATCAAGTGTTTTGAACTTTCTTTGGAGGAACTTGAATGTTGCCACCTGGTTGGGGCATTGCGTGATTATGTTCTTAATCTGATTATTTACTATCCAACGACGGTTACGAGACAGAGCTGATTCAAGATCAGGGTCCTTCAATGACCAAAGTGAGAAACTTCGAAGACTATGAAGATAACGTGGTGGAGAATAGATACTGAATTTCCAATACATTTGATATTGAGGATGCGGGGCCCCCTCTCAACCCTATCTCTATGCTAGATTGATGAACATACACCATTGAGTACTCGAGTCACAAATACTCAGTGAAGGCCAGAGTCGCCACTTGGTTATAGGTCGCCACTTGGTTATAGGTCCAAGAACCATAAAATGACTCTATGTATGGAAAGGCTCGATCCTTGTCACCACAGACGGGTTCGGGGGCTAAGGTACCGAGTGGGAAGGTGTTAGGCACCCACTCCGCCCAATCAATATGATCTACTCATCACCATTGATTCAACTTGTTTCTATCCTAAATGCATGAGACTCAAGCAAACTGATAGGTAGATTTTTAGTAAAACGTTTTCAAAATGATCTTTTTGCAAGAGGGAAAAAGCAACTGTTTAAAAACACTACCTTCGTTGAATGCAACACATGAAGAAGAAAACTACTAAAACATCCTACAACATGCAAAGAGATTAATCCGTCGTTGCGAATAGCTGGATAGGGCACCTACTTCTGGGGGTTTCTATCATAATGCAAACTTCATCAAAGGCATATACGAAACGGGTACATGCGATGCGGGGTACTGAATTAAACATGGCTCAACAAACTCAGTGGATATGCATGCATAAAACGGGAAACGTGATTGGATTAGGAAACTTTCCTAAAATAGAAACTTACTAAAAATAGAAACTACATGCATGACAGGCTTCTCATGGAAAGACCATGAGGGCAGGGCAACTAATTAATCATGCAACATGCGAGTGCAGGGGTAAAACAGTAAATTGATACGCCAGGACAAAACGGGCAGCACTGCTGCTGGGAATATGTCATACGCATGGAACGAAGCAAACAGTATAACGACAAGGGTAAATATGCATGCAGATGGCGTAGCGATAGGAAAATGTAAAATTTGTGAGTGCTTATGCGAGCAGCATAACGACAGGATATATTATTTGCGATGAATCACTCGGACAGAGAAACGACTATGCTAGGGATATAAAGCTGATAACTACGCGCAGGTGCGTGTATGCAAAAGTGATATATGAAATATTCTAGACATGCGAGGGTAAAACGGCAATTCTACATGCTACGCAATAACTGATCTAAACAAAACGTTAAACTAATTTCTAAAACATGCATGAGCTAAGCACAAAAAAATAAATCCTAAGCAGACATACTAAGCAGAGAATAAATCCTAAATATGCAAGCTAAACTAAACAATAAAACTAGATCACTAAATAATAAACTAAATAAATATAAATAAACTAAACAATGAAGAAAAAGAAAAACGAAAACATACCTTGACTAAACTGGCCGCCCTCAGGAAGCAACCAAACTGAACTAGACCACCTCCGCAAAGAAAGCCTTGATGCAAGACCTCAAACCGGCAGCCTTCCGGCGTGGAAGAGAAAACAACTAACTCGAGCCTTCCTCTGAATTGAACCAAGGGTTTATTCTCGGCTCAAGAGAATTGAGCTAGCACTTTACAAATCAAAGGATTCACGGGTGCTTTGCATGCACAAAGGTATTTTTCCAATGTGTCTGACATGTTTGAAACTAGTGAAGGTTGAGGGTATTTATAACAAGGTTTGGAGTAAGAAAAGGTTTGCTGGGCGATGTGGGATTCGCAAAAGTACACGTTTTCCATACGAAAAAGCGGTGGCACGAGAACCTAGAAGGTTCTAATAAAAAATATTTTTTTACGAAAGCCGGACCGGCTCTGGTCCTGGCTCGGGTTTGGGTGCGTTTGGGGTCCATTTTGACGCGTTCCGGGCTGGTTTTTGGGCCAAAAACAACGAGATTTGGGCTAAAACAAGGCATTTTTGCAGGGAAAAATGGGATATTTCGAGGAACTAAATTCCTCATTATTTTTCGAAAATCACTCAGCACAGAACTCAATAAAAAATTTATGGAGACTCGATAAAATTCATTTTGGCGGACGGAAACGACGGTCGGCTACCGTAAGGGATCCATGCATCAAGACAATCTTCTTGTGGTGGGTAAAAATCGATACCAACATCTTCATCATCGGGCGGCGGCACAATCAAAAAGGGCCTACGCGTTACGGGCCACAAAGTGGGGTGTCTACACAAAGCTACGAAATAAATGCCTAAAATAAAAGATACAGAATATATGATTACGGTGTGATCATATATTCCTAAAATACAAAGATATAGTGATACAGTTTCACCCCCCCCCCCCCCCCCCCCAAAAAAAAAAAAAAAAAAACTCAGGATGCGAGAGCAGAAAGCATCAAGAGTTTGCTAATGAGAAAGCGAAAACGAGCAGCAGTGTGGGTCTTCGTGAAGAAGTCTGCCAACTGCAGCGTAGAGAAGACGAAGGGTAAAGCAATGGTGTTAGACTGAAGGTACTAGCAAATGAAGTGACAATCAATTTCAATGTGTTTAGTACGCTGATGGAAGACCGAGTTGTGGGATATCTGAACTGCACTCTTATTGTCACAATAAAGAGACGTGGGTGAAGTAACAGAGACACCCATATCCGAGATAAGCCAGCGAAGCCACACATTTTCAGACGTAGCATGAGCCATAGCACGGTATTCAGCTTCAGCGGTGGAGTGAGCAACGACAGATTGCTTTTTGCTTCTCCATGAGATAAGAAAATCACCTAGAAAAACACAAAGACCTGAGGTAGACTTGCGGTCACTAATATCCCCAGCCCAATCAGAATCAGCATAAGCATGAAGAGTCCAACTGGATGTAGAAGACAGCAGAAGACACTGATGGGTGGATGTTCAAAAACATATATGTTTATTTGGACAGAGAGCAAGAATAGAGAATAGTGTTGGAACTCATTGATGAAAAAGTGAATAGGCAAAGTAGACATTGTCCCTTTTTTTTTATATACTTTTTACTAGGTAAAGTAGAGAGAGTAGTGTTGTAGATGCTCTTAAAGTACAAGTTGTGACATTTCATTTTTGGAATGTTGGTAAGAAGTTAAGTTTCTGCTGATCTACTACTAATAACGTATTCTACTAATAACGTATTAGTGAATTAAGTAGGGTTAAATATCTACTTGCCCCTTAAACTATCAAAATTATTTTTACTCCCCCCTTCAACTACCAATTGAACTCACTTCCTCCTTCAACTACATTTTCTTCTTTACTAAGGACAAATCACGTTTTCCATCCATTTGATGGATGGAAAACTTAACCGAAAGGCTATATTAGTCTCTAACCTAGCATAGCTTATATGTATATGTATATGTATATATGTATCATCTTCTTCGTTCTCCCGTTGTCGTTGTGAACCTCAAATCAAGGCAAGTGTCCTAATTCTGTCCGATCGGGTGTGCAGCTGTGCGAAAACCCCCCAGCGACCTCTCTCCTGCTGCTGGTATGTGACAATGCGAATAAATAGCACAAAACTCACACTGCCCATTCTCCCTCCGCCAAGAAATTGCATACAATTCCACCCTAACTTTTGCTTGGCCAAAGCCGTCGATCAAATTGGAGCCATTTTGGTCTAGGTTTGTGCTTTGATTTCCCTTATCAAATTGGAAATAACTTTTGTTCCCTCTCCTTCCTTCATAAGCAGACATACACCATGATGTACATGTTATGCAAGATTTCATATGGCTAAAATAACTCAATTCCAATACACCATGATGATCGACATGAGGAAAAACCCCAATTGAGTTCACTGTTTTAGGTTTATGAAATGTCCATATTACCCTCTTGTTTGGCGCTTAAAAAATAGACAGGGTTAGGTTAACGTTTCCATCACAAATTTTTGATGGAAAATCAGATTTGTCCTTAGTATAGAATAAATTAAATGATATTTGAAGGGGAAAGTGAGTTCAATTGGTAGTTGAAGGAGGAAGTAAAATTTTTTTTGATGGTTTACGGGTCAAGTAGATATTTAACCCAATTAGTTGAGTATTATAGATCCACCAAACAGTGTTTTAGTCTTACTGAAATCACATTTCAAGATTGAGGCATATTCAAATATTGACTTAGAAATCCACATGAACTTGACTAAAATATGTTGTCTACGAAGCCCAAGGGGTTGACCTGGTGTTTAAGACCTGAGACTTAGGGGTTTTCTGTCTCTTAAGATCTCGGGTTCGGAACCTGTTAGATACTACCAACTCCTTTGGGGTCAGTTCATACAGAGCTTTGCTCTGATTTTAATACGGCTCTCCGCTAGTGTGCGGTGGAATTGAGGTGCGCGAAAACTAACTCGTGCACTTGTCTTGAGTCGCCGAAACTTAAATGAGGTTAAGTATTAAGTTGTTCAAGTTTGGTTTGAGCAACTTAAACTCTTCTAGAGCGTAGCTTATTAAGCTTTCAAGCCCATCTCAAACAATTACATTTTAACCGATCACAAAGCGAACTCGAGTATGCTAATTTTTATATGTTAGACTTTAACTGTATCTAAACTCATGGAACAAAGTACTTGATTGAAGAAAGGTGGTTGGAAAAAAGTGTCCCCTTCACAAAGTTCACATAGCTTGGTGAAAAAGTTCACATAGCTTAGTTCCCATTCTCTCCACGACATTTCTCGTCACATCTCATATACACATACGGAGACATACATCTAACAGTGACGCTTCAAAAAACAACTATTGCTCTTCAACTCAGAAACTTAGTGCTGAATCAGATTTAACTCGGTGCTGTTTCGAGAGAATATTCCAGAGAAAAGACTGCTGTACACTCACCAACACCCACAAGAACTTGTGCAGTTCAAGATACGATCTAATCAATCAAGAGTATGCAATATCAATATCCCAAAATATATATATATATATATATATATATATATATATATATCGTATTTACCGTTTAACATGAACATATTGTTTGTATCTAATAAATTGACAAAGTTTGCAGTTCAAAATATGATCTAATGAATCAAGATTATGCAATATCCAAAAAATAAAAACAAATAAATCCTACTTGCATGTTTACGTGAACGTATTACAATAATAAATAGACGCACATTTTACGATTGTAAAATGTAACGTAGAACAGTGTCACTTATGCTTCTTCACATGGTAAATTTAACAGCTTCAAATTCCCTGCACAAACCCAGAAAAAAATAGTTTAGGCATATCGCACGGTAAATTTAAAAGCTGGGAAACAGATTTCATAGTAAATTTAAAATAGTTTATGATTGTGGTCCCTCCCTGTCGCTATAACAGTATGGGATCCACAGCTACCATCAAACACGGCGTCATTCAAATGCTGGTTCCCGTTTCCTGGAAAAGAAAAAAAAAAACCAAAAACAAAGGCAAAGGTCAGAGAATTCGCATAGTAAACTTAACAAGAGTAGTAAGTAAACCATGTATAAAAAGTCTACTGTTCCTGCTGTTATAGGCATATCGCACGGTAAATTTAAAAGCTGGGAAACAGATTTCATGGTAAATTTAAAATAGTTTATGATTGTGGTCCATCACTGTCGCTATAACAGTATGGGATCCACAGCTACCGTCAAACATGGCCTCATTCAAATGCCGGTTCCCGTTTCCTGGAAAAGAAAAAAAAAAAAACCAAAAACAAAGGCAAAGGTCAGAGAATTCGCATAGTAAACTTAACAATAGTATCTACTGTTCCTGCTGCATAACAGATAACTATGGGTATATCTGATGTCTGGAGGAAATCAAAGTTATATACTTGGCAAAATGACTAGAAAACGTATCCCAACAAAAGGTAATATACATAAGTGCTCCCGTGGGGAATACTCATCCCCTCGAAAGGACTGCTTCCGTAATCTAGCTAAACAAGACTAAACCGAAGGGGTTGGCTTGATGGTCAAGACTTGGTACTTAGGAATTTGTTCCCTATTAAAGTTTCAGGTTCGAAAACTCGCAAGTTCCATCAACTCCTACGGGGCAATCCATATGGGGCTTTACCCCGGCTTTTATTGGGCCCTTCGCTAGTAGATGGTGGGATTAGTCCCCCAAGATTAGTGGAGGGGCTAAGAAGAATGTCCATTTTGCTCTCCGCAAGAGGAAACAATTCAACACCTGTTCTTACTGTACAGTTTTTCTTGGAATCTCTACCATAATGTTGTTTTTTTGTGGATTAAGGACACGACGGCATCACAACTGAGGGCAAATATCACAATGATGTTGGCACCTTTGCCTTGGACAACCGTATGCACTCCGAAAACCCAAAAGAAAGGAGGGTTGACAAGGAGCCAACACAGACCTAGAGAACCACAAGAACAAGAGTACAGGAAAAGAGTAACACCTAATACATCAAAACCAATACACCTAATACTCTTAACACTACCCAGAAAGGAAAGCTCACTGCCTGGAAACAAACCAACCACCACCCAAAAACAGACAACCAGCCTCAATGAAAGCGCACTCAAAAACAGAGAACCAACCCCACAATGAAAACCCGTACGACCAGCCTCAACCCAAGACAGCAGACAAAAAGACAATCCACAATGATAAGACACACACACACACTCCACATTGATAACACACAGCCATAGCGTAATACAACACTCATAAAGAATAATTTAGTATGACAGAAGTTTAGGGACACTGATCCTCGTAACTCTCCTGAGTTCCCCTCATCTTTCTTCTGCTTCGTATGCATCTATATCATTCTGCATAGAAAGTAAGTTTGTTAAAAGTGTATTAAAAGGTCCATTTTATTCCTTCCTTTTAATCTTGGCTGTTTACATTTCCTGATTCAGTTGTTAGGCGTTGTATAGACTGACTTTCTGATTTATAACTTAGAAATTGACCTCCTCCTCAGTTTTGTAATGCTTGGCTTTCATCTTCAACAATACAGAAGACATCTTCGCGGTTTCCATCTATTACAGGTTCAGGATTGAAGTTCTTAAAATTCCCTCTCCCTTTGTTTTCCTTCTTATTCTTGTTCTCGTCGACTATAATTTTGACCTATTATAAATGGAGTACTACGAATTGGTCTACAGACACAGTATCCGACTATAAAAAGTGCATGGATAAAAAAAAAAATTAGAAGTGGGTTGAAATCCAAATTCTCCTTCTTTGGGAAGAATAAAGATTAATCCCACGTCAATCATGACTAGTTCAAAAAGATTTACACTTTGGGATCCCCAAGCTCGTCATAAAAGAAGTACTTGGCTGGATTTAGAATATTTCCACTTTAGAGCGAATCCTCACTTTGGAAGTTCCAGTTTCAATATTACCTGATGAAGTGAGGGAGAATTTTGTACTTGTGAAGCTCGGTCATCAAGAGACATAGCGACCGTGGGAAGGTGGCTATGATGGCTTCCTCCACCATACGTCTGTCATAATTTACTCCCTGTTCATACAAAAAAAAAAATACATGTCAATAAACTTTTGATGCCATGGAAACTAATTTTTTTTCACGTTAGTGACAATTTCTCTTTCTATTTTCTGTCTCTGGTTAACCTTTTCCTTTCTGTCATCTAGGTTTTCTACCTTCTTTTACATCTGGATCGCCTAGGGATGAGTCAACCAGTAGACTCAACAATATAATCAATATGAAGGTTATGTTTCAGCATTCCTGGGTGAATCTAATGAGGCTAGAAACTGGGAAGTCGGCAACTGCTTGTTCCGCTTCTGTTTCACATTGGAAGTCTATGTGAGATGGGTATTGTATAAGAGGGATGCTGATTTGGAAGGGAGGTTTTCACTAGTCCGAGTCCGCGTTCCCATTAACAAGGTTCTTCGTAAAGGTGGTAAGGTGGTGTTTTCCATGAAACTGAAAGAGTCTGGGTAGATATTAAATACGAGCTCCTTCAGAAGTTTCATTACTACCGTGGGAAGCTAGGACATGACAATTGTTCGCAGCATCTAGTTTAAGGGAAGCAAGCCACCAAGCCTGTAATGTTTGGGTAGAACTTGAGCAACCAAAACCAATGGCTCTCTCTCAGTGGTTCACGTTCTGACGTTCATAATCGAAAGGTGGGCCCAAGAAATGGAATTCTAGGGGTTTGCTCGGATGGGAGAGTTTCAGCATTGGAGGAGCATCACCGGTCAGTCTGGGGATGGTTGTGAAGTGCTGATCGGAGGGATATTGTCGGGTTGGAAGGTGGGGAAGATCTCAAGCAGCATGACATATCTCAGCTTGTTAGGAATTGTTGATGAATTGGACACTAGACACAATGAATCAGACACTCAATACCCGCACTCGACACCCTACATAGGTCCATTTATCACTCGATCAACTAAGCCCAACAATAGCATTTTGGGAAGCATAAAAAATATGGAAAGCATGTAAACCTTATTTTGTTCTTTTTCTTTAGGCAACTAAAATAACCATGAAATTACTTTTGTCTATTAAAGATATTTAGAAGACCGGATCAAACAACAATTACTTACGCGCCCTGAATAATCGCCAGCGTGACAATTGTACGCTCGCAGAAAGTCGAAGTGTCCACTAGCAGCAGGGAGCCTGGTCTTTTTGCTGTACACCTCATAAACGATGCTTGCTCGTCGGTTCAGAACCTGAGACTGCCAATCATCAAACTCTCCCGTAGTGTCCAGTTTGTAGAAGATGTGTGCAATAATAGCATCATCGATGAGCTTCCCCTCATCTTCGAATCTCTGAAAGAAGTGGAGATGTTGTGACTCGTCCCAGAGAGCACAATGGTGCTCAATCAACGTTTCCTCTCTCCTGCAAATCACAACAATGGAATGTTTGTCAATCAAAAACACTACAATTAACCTAAAATTCTAAATTCTAGGAAATTTGCTCACCTCGGACGCGCCAGGAGCTCCAGGAAATGGAGCATGTCTTCGGGACACCTCTCTCCAGCCACAGCCAATATATCGCGCTTGATCAACCTGCATAAATTTTTGTAGTCGTTTGCTTTCAGCTCCTCGGTCGCTGGTAGGACTCCGATGTCAAAGAACTTCGGAGTATCCCCCACAAGCACGACATTTGCTCCAGCGAAGTCTCTGCCGATGCACATGCCCCTACGGTGCAAGTGCATCAACCCGTATAACAGGTACCTTCAAGCACAAACAAACAAAAACATAAACTAAGCAAATAAATGTTAAATTGTGCTTATTTGGGTGCACGTGGGAGTACAATGAATAAGGGGCTTGAGTAGTAGAGTTGTGTAACTTGTAGATATACACGCATGCTCAGAGGCGGATATGTGAAGGGGCCAGGGGGCACGTGGGAGTACAATGAATTTGGTTATTACTATTGGACCCCCAAATATGTATGGAATCCCATTTGGCATTCACAAATAATCCTAGGACCTTTTTATATTCTAAACGTATTGCTAACCCTCTTATAAATTTGAAACGACTACACAATCACTAATTTATCCTCCAGTTAGGAGTTTTTTATTGTTATAACTCGTGATGATATAATGCTTTTAATTTCACTAACAAATAAGGGAAATGATTTCCACACACCCCATTTTACAATCCACACTCACTTTTGTCTTTATCTTCATGAATTTACAATATTACCCTTGCATGTGTGAAAAAGGTGTATTGAAAAAGGGCAATATTGTAAATTTATGTGGATAAAGACAAAAAGGGGAGTGTGGATTGTAAAATGGGGGGTGTGAAAATCATTTCCCACAAATAATTTAAGAAAGAATTCACCAACTAATATTGACCAAATCTGATTGGGATCCTGCTCTAAAACGACACATGAAAAACTTTAAGAATACATATACTCCTTCTGTCCCATTTTAGTGTCCACTATAGGAATACATGCAATTATTAAACTTTTCTTCAAAATTCATTTAGTACTAATCGAACAATTCAAACAGATTGATCATTTCTCCATCTTTGTCGTTGTCGCTTCCTTTTCTTTTCCAATATATAGGACTTTACTTTCTTTTTTTCAAGCGTCATAAGCACAATATGTAAAAAATCTTTCCTAATGTTTTAAGTTTAAACTTTTTTGCTTAATGAAGAATGTTTAAAAATTTTATTTTCTTGGTATATTGTTACATTGGATTGCGAATTTTTTTTTCCCAAAGTTATGCTTGAAAAGTGACCCCCCTGTGTAGGATTCCTAGATCCGCCACTGCGCATGCTGGTATCTTTATTGTTACTATTATCAACGTACCTTATAATATCTCTTATCATCTGGGTTACCCTATATCGGGGCCTGCAGAACCCACTGGGCCTATATTGTCTGTATACCTTCTCCACTTGTACCTGGTCTTTTAGGCGGGATGTCCACCTTTCGTAGACCAGATTCTTCCTTGTTTTGTCGATCAAGTAGAGGCGCAGAAACGCCATATGATTCAGGCCTTGAGCTGAAAGATATGGCGTTACGTCCTCTACTTTTACGACGGTAACTTCAATATTATCTGCAAGAAACAAGGATTAGATGGGCTGACAACCACATCGTCATAGTTGAATTAACTAGCTCAATAACTTGATTTGAAGTTGAGACTTGGATCCACATTTTATTAGCTGTGGACATAGTTACCAAATATAGAAAGCGTAGTGTATTCAAACCCTATGTATGCAAATTGCGAATCAACTGAATTAGTATTAATAAAATTCAACCTAACCTAAAAAATAAACTACAGGAAGAGAGGAAGAGAATAAGGAAATAGGATTAGAGGAAGTGACAGTACCCTCAAAAAGTCCTTCTTGAATCGGTGCTCCGTTATCCGGGATCGAATACGATAACATCTTTGACATGGGCCTGTTAATGAAGATATCAAAAGATGTACCAAGTACAACTCTATAAAATTAAATCAACAAACATATATGCACAATAATAAAACTTCATGATCGAAATAATGCATCTGACATTCGTACTACACAATTCTTAGGACGATGCCTATATTCAAACCAAACCAAACCAAATCGAGCTTTAAGTCCCAATTAATTGGGGTCGGCTACGTGAATCCGCTTTCTCATTGAACTATGTCGAGGGCATCGTGTTTCGTAAAATATAAGAAACTAGGTCACCCCTCCCCTTAGAGCTTCCATATACGATAACCATATCACTCCTATTAACTACGACATCAACGAACCTACGATAGACATATCCAAATCACCTAAAGCGATCTCACTCATCTTATCTTATGTCGGTGCTCCTAGCCCTATTATCCTACAAAGGTTTTCGTTTCTAATTCTATGTCGTGATGTCTAACCACCCATCCATCTCAACATTCTTATTTTAGTTACACTCGTCTTACTCACGCGTCGTTTCTTAATAACTCAACACTTTGTGTCATATATCTGTGACAGTGTAGTACTTGTATTATTGTTATCTATGAAGCACCGGTACGCCGGAAAACTCGCCGTACGCGTACCGGGTACGTACCGGGTACGGGTACGGCTTGGGTACGGCAAAAAACGTACCGGATACGGCAAAAACGTACCGGGTACGTTCGTATGTTTTGGGTACGCCATGGGTACTGCTTGGGTACGTTTGGAAGAGAGAGAGGGAGAGAAAGAGGGGTACGTTTGCAGAGAGAGAGAGAGAGAGAGAGAGAGAAGGAGAGAGAAATTAAACTTGCCGGAGTCGCCGGAGGAAGGCGAATCAGTCGCCGGAGGAAGAGGAAGCAGTCGCCGGAGTTCCAGGCGTCGAAGTCGAAGTCGGCGTTGGCGTTTGGGAAGAAAGAGAACGAACAGATGCGGAGACTGGATCTGACCTAACTATTCTTCTGCGTTTGCTTTAAATATGTTACCCAAATTACAATTTCACACCTCATTTTTTAGTTTATTACACTGAGCCCCCTGTCTTGTTTCTTCTGCGTTATTTTGTTTCAAATAGTTAGCCAATTACAATTTTGCACCTTATCTTTTAGTTTATTACTATGGAGCCCCTTCTTGTTTCTCTTTTACATATACCTTTTACATCTAATAATGAAATATGGTAATATATATATATATAAAATTGCCGTACCCGTACCCTACTTTTTTGGATTGTTGCCGTATCCCGTACCAGTACCCGTACCGTACCCGTACCGCGTACCAGTACCCGTGCTCCGTAGGTTATTAGCAGTGTTCTAAAAGTCGCTTAGAGGTCGGATGGCTGCCGACTAGCGACTAGGGGACTAGTCGGCTAGATTTTTTTTTTATTTTAAAATATATATTCTCTTTCATCCTTCATAAGTTTTGAGTAATTAGAATAACATAAGTAGCACATCATCAAATAAAAACATGCAAACTAACTAACTAAGTAAAACAAAATAGTCAACTACGAAGTGTTTTTTAATGTAAAAAGAGGCAACTACAAAGTTTGTTAATTGTTAGTGAAATATTTTTTTAATCCAATCTGTTTTTTAAAAAAACAGAAAATAAAAAAAATGAGACAAACCCCACTAACTGTTAGTGGAGTATTCATCAACTGTTTTTTTAATCGAGACAAACCCCACAAACTTTATTCATCTAGGCCTCGTTTGAATCATCTAGGCCTCGTTTGAATCACAGCTTAGCTGGTTCACACAGTGCTATTACAAGTGTCAAAGATACTAACTCCAAAATAACTGCAGAACAGCTTCACTGGCTTTTCATTTCCTGATTTTGATGTTCCAACTGCCTATGGTATGCTTCATTGGCTTTTCATTTCCAGATTTTTGGTTATATAAATGATTAGTACTTACTCTGAAATAGGAATTCTCTCTCAAACTCAAAATCTGGAACTTTGAACAAATACATTGAGCAATATTTGCTGGAACCAGCCAGAAATTAAGCATCCTATCCAAATAAAAAGTTAAATCTAAAACAGAAAAAGGTCCAAAATTCACAACTTAAAACCCACAAGATGAGTTCACTGATCTAGGACATACTACTAAAATACCGAATCTGGATCTCCTATCAAAAACCAAAAGTTGGAAATCAAAAAAAGGCAAAAACAGAAGATAGTACAAGAATTTCAAAAGGAAAAAAATAGAAAAAGACCAGATGAAGATAATTTAATCCTGAAAAGAATCTTCTTTTAACTCTAGCAGGACATACATAAGTAAATCAGACTTCTTTACTTTCCAAAAACAAATCGCTGTACTAAAAAACTTCACAGAAAAATATAACAGTAGTAGTAAATTTTCAAGTCAAGATTGAGTTTTTCTTCTCAAGAAATAAAAACGTTTACATAAAGCACAGACAAATAGTAATCACAATTGAATCGCATCTTTTACTCAGACACAAACCCACCGACAGAGGAGAAACTGTGGTGTAGTGTGGTCAGTGGTGTATAAACGAAGAGAAGAGAGAGAGAGACCGACAGTCAACACTCAACAGAGAAGAGAAGAGCGAGAGAAGAGGAGATCTTACCTGAGAAGAGGAGAAGCACCGAGGAGAAAGAAGAAGAGGAGAAGCACCGTAGCAGCAGCAGCAACGGCGTGCGGGAAAGAATCGATTGTTGGCTCTCTGTAGGTGTGAGATCGTGTTTGAACTTTGAAGAGAAGAGTGAATCGATTTAGGGCAGTGAATCGGTTTAAAAATTACACTGTGGCGCCCCAAAAGTTTTGCAAATTCTGTTTTTTTACCCCAATTTTTCCGACTTGTTACGATTTGCCCGACTTGCTACGATTTTTTTTCGATTTTCCGACTTATTCCGACTTCGCGACTTGTCCGAAGTCGCCGACTTGTCCGATTAGTCGCCGACTTGAGCCCGACTAATTCGGCCGGCGACTAATTCAATCGACTAGGCCCTAGTCGACTCGGTTAGGCCACGACTCCGACTTAGTCGCCGACTAGTCCCGACTTTTAGAACACTGGTTATTAGCATTACCACTAAGAGTGGTGTTGTATTTCTCTCTTATTAGGGTTCGCTTAAGGTTATTAGGGTTTGCCTATATAACCAGTTATTAGTCTTCTTAGCCATGTATCATTTTCATCACTATTCAATTAGCAATACAGTTTCTTTCCGGCTTCTCTCTTTTCTAACAATAACTTGGCTGGTCTTATCATAGTTGTCAAAGGCGTGCCTAGGCGAGAGGCGCAGCCATTGCGCCTGGATTATAAATACCCCTTCAGATTCTAAAATTCAAATTAGTCGAACCCGTTCAGAATTGGATATCCGAAGATGCCGAAATTCGAATTAGCAGAACTCATCCGAAACTGGATATTCGAAGCCGTCGGGGAGAGAGAACATGCCATTTCGAAGTAATCGGATTCATAGAGGTAGCAGAGGGAGTCGAGGCCGGCATAGCAGGGGAGGAAGGCGGCGGGTAGGGGTGGATTTGAGTTGTGGTGGTGGTTATGGGTGGAGGTGCGCGGTGGTGGTGGTGGTCATGGGTGGAGGTGTGTGGTGATTATGGTGGTTCCGGCCGAAAGTCTGGTTGTTGGAGGAAGGAGATGATGAAGGATAAAGTAGTCTTTTTACATTGGGTATTTTTGGTCCTAAAATTAATTGGTTGGGGGTGGGAGGCATTTAGAAAAAACTGGGTTGCCAATAAAATTTGCCTAAGAAAAATTCAAAGATCAGCGAATTAAATCCAAAAATGCCAATTTTACCCTTACTTGTCATGACGAAATTGCCTAAAATTAATTTGGGAAAAAGATTGAACTGACTAATTCAAGAAAATGGCTATGGTATAATTTTGATCGATATCACTTAGAAAAATGAAAAATAATTTGTAACTTATCCCGAAATTTTTTCTTCTTTTTTTGTAACTAGCCTAAATAATCCGTAATGTCTTCGTCTATAATTTTTTTTTAACAAAAAAAATAGCACAAAGGTAAAGCTGATCAAAATCATGAAATGTCACCACAAAAAGTCATAATAGTAACAAAAACCACGAAAAGTGTGAGTTCCAATGCCCAATCAATAACACTTTGTTAATTATGTTAATGTTTTATTGTGAAAGATCTTAAAAATCCAATAAATAGTATAAATCCGTGCATATATATTTGTGTGTGCAATAGTGCACCCAGAACCTCTCAACTCGGATTTTTTTTTTTCTTTTTGCCATAGAAGTATTGAGATAGATTATTACAAAGAGTTTCATTTCCAACTTATAAATTCTTTCGAACTCAGTAGCTTGTACTTCCTCGTTATAAATGGATTCTTCTCCCTCTACCAAAGAAAAAACCAGAACCTGCCAACTCTTAGTCTCTCAACTCCTTGTACGTGACCATCATCCCAATTCCCATTAGGAATCATCATATACTCTTTTTTTTTTTTAGAAGAAGATCGTTGCCATTGTCATTAATAAGAAGGTCCAAGAGGATCAAGTTACAGAAATACAGGACAATGAAACACGGGGGGAGGACAAAGCGCCTGAAACAAAAACACTGATAAACTCTTTGCTCTTCTTTTTCACCATTCTTTTGAATACATTTCAACTTTATTGATTTTAACAGAAAATCTTAACTACTAGATCTTTGTTTAACCCAGGGATTTTGGCAATAAGCAAGTTCAAGTATAATGTGTCCATGGAAAGCTTCATATACAGCTCTACGAAAATGTAGGATCAATTAGATGCATTCATTGTCCATCGACTGCGAGTTTATGGAGATTTATCGAGAAAAACAAAAATGTTTAAAAACGAAATAACAAATGTGCCCCTTGCTTTCAACTCTACTGAGTTCCCTCCATCTTTTCTTTTACCCTCCACAAATATCTCTGATAAAAGCCCGAGAGAGAAAAGGTCGATCGTCCCAAAACTGAACAAGTCGAGAGAGAACACGTTGACCTTCCCAAAGTGCTGACAGCTCCAAGTTCAAACGGCACTTCACTCTCGTTTTCACTACGGCTCCACTGGGTTCCCTTAACCACTGAGCCGCCGACTGGTTCTTCAAAAGGGGCAATCCATATTCTAAACACAGCCAAGAAAAAAAAAAAAAAAAAAATATATATATATATATATATATATATATATATAAACAGAGAGAGAGAGAGGGATAGAGGAGAGGGATAGAGGGACAACCACCGCATACCATTTTTAATACGCCTTCATCCTCTTCTTTGATCTTTTGGCATCAAATTTAGTTTTCCTTTTTTATGGCTTTACAGATTGGTTGCTTTTCTTGCTTCTTTGTTTTGGAGACACTGGCGCATCCTCAACATCTGGCCCAACTGAGGGAACGTCTTCATCTTCATCTGAACTAAGAATCAACTCCTCAACCACATCTTCATCGACCGCTTCCTCTTCCAGTGACTCCTTTCGTCTCTTCTTCTTTTTCTTCTTTTCCTCCACTTTAGGATTCTTATTCCTACAAAAGCATTAAACCCGGTTGGAACTATAAAAAGACGCGAGTATAGGAATCTATAACCAAAAGGACATTCACAAACTCAAATTTTATCAATTTTATTACAAACGTTCATACTAACCAGGAATCAGTTAAATTTGTTAAATTATAACACTGAAGAAATCTATGAAGACCACAATAACCTTGTAACAAAACACACAACATTATGAGTTTTACAATTGCATTTAACAATGTCTCTTACTTAGAAATTTCTGCATAATAAACATGTTGCTAATGGTAACCATTGAAAGTGTCTCTCCCATTATAAGACCAAGCAACAATTAACAAAACAATATTCTTGACGCTGAGAGAAAGGGGAACAATCAAGCAACTAATTTGCTTAGAGATGAGAATAGAGATACCATTTTGA
This sequence comes from Vaccinium vitis-idaea, assembly GCA_963854785.1. NCBI lineage: Eukaryota > Viridiplantae > Streptophyta > Magnoliopsida > Ericales > Ericaceae > Vaccinium > Vaccinium vitis-idaea. The sequence goes on along the minus strand of OY978226.1, from coordinate 37,726,109 downwards.
AAATCGGATTAATGCTATGTGCCCAAAATTGTTACCCATGAAGTACCAAAAAAAAAAAAAAACAAAATTGTTACTCATGAAGTGCATCATGTAGATTCACTCTTACTTACGATGATGATGTGGGTTAGGGACACATCCACAATGAATCTCAATACAGGGCACTTTTTGGGTAAAATCTGGAATATTTTAGTCTTTGGATATGTACTACCCAATAACAACAAACCGAGCATAGTAAAATGGTATAGGGTCAAGGCGATAGAATCTGAGGCGTTATGAGGCAATATTGAAACCTAGACCATCCCACCTGTTCTGGCGCAGCCTTCACCGGTGGTTGGCGCCGGTCGTCCTCCCTAGTCTCCTTATCCCCTTCTCGACCTATCCTCCCACCTTTAAACCCCTCTAATCATTCCTCGTTACCTCCTCGCACCACATCTTCTCTTCTTCAGCCATCTGTCCGTCTTTCTCCGGCGGCTCTCATCGGCTAACTCTGGCGCTTCTTCAACAAACTTCATATCCTGTTTTTTTGTCGCTTTTCCTTCCGCTGCAACATAGCCCCAGTCGGCAACATTTATCTGCTGCGTGGAGTTGTGACGCAGATAAGGTGTTTGTGGGAAGTCCTCAACGGATTTCTCAACAAGCTGATCTATGGAGCGAGGCGATGTACAAGATAGTGATGGAGGTTAGGTCCCTGTCATCCACAAACACTCAAGTCACAGAGGTACTTTCGACCCTGGAAAGCAACCTCTCATTACCCTTTTTGTGGATAACCTTCCTGAAGGTACTAGTCAGCCATGGTTGAAGATGATGTTCAATAAGTATGGGGTTGTCAAAGAAGTCTTCATTCCAGAGAAAAGGAGCAAAGCCACTGGTAATAGTTTTGGCTTCATTAGGTACAACTGTCCTGTCTCGGCTGACTTGGCCATTCTCCGGACTAACGGCGTATGCCTTGACGATAAGAAACTATTTGTTAAGCTTGTTTCCTTTGAGGCTAAAAGAAATTGGACCTTTTTGTCTAATCCTTTCAGAGAAGGAGATATCCATAAAGCTGGCATGGGGCACACTAAGGAGCAGGGTTCTAGAGCCAATATGGCATTTCAGAACAAATTTTAGAGCATTACTCAAAGATCTTATGCAGAAGTGGTCAAGCAGAAGGCTAGATTTGATCCTATTCAGATGGAAGTAAAGCCTGGAGCTACTATTGATGTTAAACCCCAAGGCATGGATTGGCTATCTAGGAATGCTGTAGCGAAATTAAAGTCTCTTGCCTCCAATGAGAATGTTTTGAATGGTCATAGTTGTGCTAATTGTGAGGATGTTCAGGTTAGATCCTTAGGCGGTCTATCTTTGATTATCGCTTTTGGCAATAAGGCAAAGAGGGATAAGCAGGTGGCCAATAATGCTTCTTCTAATTGGTTTGATGTGTTGAAGCCTTGGAACTGTGATGCAGCAAGTCACTCAAGATTGGTATGGATTAAATGCAGAGGTATGCCTTTGCATGCGTGGTCTAGTATTGTCACACCCTCATTTTTTTTTTAAAACATAAATAAAAGAATCTCAAACAATAACCAAGTTAAAAGATAAAGATTTCCATAAATAGAGTACATCCTTAGCCCAACGGCTATCAAATGTTTGGGCACCCTTGCCCCAAAGGTGTAATCAAATAATAAAGTTTGGGCACCCTTGCCCCAAAGGTGAAATTAAATAACATCCTGTGATTCAAATATTTGGGCACCCTTGCCCCCAAGGTGAAGTCGAAATAATATCTCATAAGTTTTTACAAATCCAAAGTCAAAAGATGGTAAAGGAAATTAGAGTTACATTAACATCTCCCCAAAAGAAAGTTTAAATGCGTAGAAGATGAAGTAAATAACTCCATGCCATGTATGCTCATCATCCAAGTCATGCATTCCAAACCATGCACGATCAAAGCTGGGTACCTGAAAATGATAGGGTGAGCACACTTGCTCGTAGGAGAACTATTCTACTAACGCTAGGTATATGAATATGATGCATGCACATGAGGGTAAGATATGTCAAACGGTTATTCATATGCGAGTCCAAGTATCCAAGTCATGGAGGAAGAAAGGAAGAATTTAGAAAGTTTCAACGTATCCAAGTGATTTCCAAGTATCCACCCACAACTCATGTTTTCAAAAGTCCTTTCTAAGTGTCCAAAATATAACCCAAATATCCATTTCATTTCACCCAACCACCCAAGTTCATCACACAAGTCAAAATCAAGTTTACAAAACGAGTTTCGACAAAACTTTAAGGATAGTCCAAAACTTCAATTCTCATTTCTTTCATTGAAGAAAAATCATCATGTTCATTTAGTACTAGGGATTTAATCCCTCTGCCGGGTTCCATAGGCCCCGCGTGCCTCTGCCGGGTTCCATAGGCCCCGCGTGCCTTTATCAAAAAAATTTACCAAATGATGGTATCGGTTTAAGAATATCCCATTATCCCAAACATTTCATCAAAACTTTCATAACAAGTCCGTTTTCCAAATTTCATTTCATTATTTCACATCTTTCGATAAAAAGGGTGACGCACACACACACCCACGCTTTCTAAAAACCATCAAACTTTCATGTGATGCAAAATGACATATTTGTTTATAAAATCAAAGTCCTCGAGTCAAAACATGGTTGCAAGTGATGCCAAATGTCAATTTTATGAAGGAATAAGCGATCGGGGACCAAATGGACATCAAAGGGTGACCGAAAATCACCCCAAAAACAGGGGCAGTGGCTGGAAATTATAGGGGCAGCAGCTATGAACAGTAATCTGAGCAGATTTTCACCCTTAGGGTGTGGAATTTCAACCCAATCACAATAGAGATAGTTTAGGCTCAAATTGGAAATGCTAGGCAACAATTAAACATGGAGGGAGGTCAATTTCACTCCCAATTTCACCAATCAACAAGCAAATTCATAGATCAAGACATCAAAGTGGAAAAACCCACACAAATTGGGGAAAACATGAAATTCAAGGAGATTGAGGCCAAAAATCAAGTATGTGTAACAAATCATAAGCATATAACTAGAGAGAGTAGACATTGTTCCCCTACCTCAAGGATTTGCTTGAAAAATAGAGATGAATGAAACCCTAGCCCCAAATCTCGAATTATGTGCTCCCGGTGTGAATCCAAGGTGACCCAAGCTCCCCACGGTGCGTAGAACGTGAATATGGCCTTGGTTCTTGAAGAGATTGAGTGGGGAGGGAGAGTTTTGAGCTTGAAGTGAGTAAAAATGGAGGAGAAGAGAGAGGGAGGGTGAGCCGATCGGTGGAGGAGAGAGGGAGAGTGAGATATTTTGTTTTTTTGCAAATTTGCCCCACACTACTTATTATAACCCCCTAATTACCCCTCACACCCAAATGTCACTTGTGTATATAGTATGTGACCACAATACTTATTTTCATAAACCAAACTTAAGTAAAGAAAACTTGAGTTTTCTTTACTTTAATTTATTTATGAAAATAAGGAAGTACCCCCCATTTGGAAACAATGGCATTTCTAAAATTTTAAAATTTTAATCACATCAAAATCTCATCCCCCCACTTTTAGTACAAAACTGAAAAACGGCAGATTTTTCTCCGAATAAAATAGGCGAAAGATGACTTTGCCTTACTTAAAAATAACTTCCGATTATACCGTTGTGATTAGAAAAATCCAAGGAACAATTACCGGCATTTTTTATCGGCCAAATCGAAACTTCTCCAAAAAGTGATTTTTCATACGGGTTCTTACAAGTATTGCTTTCAAACAAATAGGTGAATTATGGGGCGAGTTCTTGGCTTTGGACAAAGATACTCATTACAAAAACTCCTTTGAGGTTGGTAGGATGATGATTTTAACACAGAGAGAATCCAAAATTGATGAGTGGATCAACATCCGGGTGAGCGGCAAAAATTATGAAGTTGAAGTGTGGGAGAAAGAATGTGAGGTGCCCTTTAGTAAGGAGACAAAATCTGCAACCGAGCTTGATTTAGATCCCCATCCTCCTCTCCTTGATGAAGCTTTGCAACTTCAACCTTCGACTCAGTGCAGTGAGGAAAAGGATGTCGATGATATGGAAGGAGGAAACAAGGGTAGTGAGAACCACGCATTTAAGGAGGAGGGTCTGCTTGGAGATGTTCCCGGGTTAGTGGAGGCTAATGGTGGAAATTATGAGTTTATCTCAAACTCTCTCCATGGCTTAGACTCATTAATGGGTCTAGAATCGCTGGTGGTGGAGTCAATTGCTCATCCCTTTCAAGGCCGGATAGATACTGAAGTTGAGAGTAACTTTCACAAGTCGGTAGAGGAATTAGAAGTTGTGGAAGAGTCTCCGGATATTGACTGTGATATTGTGGAAGAATCAATGGGGGAGGTGGCAAATTCTTTGGTGAATGTGGCAGTTCCTATAGAGGTCTTGGAGGATGATGATGAATGCTGATAAGGCCCTAATATTGTAGATATCTGGGCTTATCTAGCTCATTTTGTTCACACACACACGCCTTATAGTGCTTTATATGTTTGATGTGCATGTAGTGTTGCTTTTGTTAGTTTTAGGGAAACCAAGTGAATAAGTGCGTTTTTTAGCGCTATGGGAAGCGTCCCGGGAATCCAAAGGATCTAAGTACCCCATGGCCACGCTAAACCAAAGCAAGAGCCAATCCAAGCATGGAAAAGCCAAGGGGTCCAAGGGCGGAGCTTCCTCTTCTCATCCGGTCGCTCCTACTAGAGCCGAATTGTTCAAGCCTCCAAAGAAGGGCTCGAAAGTTATCACATGGCTTAAGCTGCTGCTCAGTTGCCAAAGGGCCGTGTACAAAAAGCAAGAGAAGATTGAGAAGGGTCAAAGAAGAATTGAGAAGAGGGTTAACTGGGTGATTGCGCAGCAAGAGGCGTCTTCAAGTGCAAGATATGAGCCCTCCTCCGAGTCGGAGAGTCGGAGGTTGAGTCGACCGATGAAGAGGAAACTTGGCATGATTTGGGGTAGTTGACGGTCGGTGGCGGCCAAAGGGGTAGATGACCCAAGCAAGTTTATGGCCGCCGCTCTTTTGTAGTCCTTTCTTTTGCTAACCATGGTCATTATAAGCTATATATATGTTTAAATTCGTTTCTTAGTACGTAATTAACTCCGGTCAATGCACGCTTAGCAATATTTCATGCTTATTTCTTGAATTGTCCTTCGTTAACTAGTTCTTTTGTTCTAAGTGTTACTTTGATTAGCATGCGGTAACCTTTTTGTCTCGTTATCACATATCTTGCTAAGTGCTTACCATGGGATGTTTTAATGCTTCATTTGTGTGATATTGCAATCTTGGAATAATTTGTTCGAGCCCCATTGGAATTGAAACTTTTTGGGATGTATGTCACTTGCCTACTTTTGTGGCCTAGCTAATTCATACTAGTGCATGGCATGCGTGTGCGTGAGTTGCTTTTAGTTGAATGACCCGGATAACCAGTACTCTGCCTAGACTTTTTGAGATTGAGCATAATTATCGTATCAGGTACTTCGAGAAGTTTTATATAGATTAGTTAGTTGGTTGGTTTAGTTTAATTTGCTAGGGAGTAGCAAAGTCCAAGTTTGGGGGTGTGATAAGGCCCTAATATTGTAGATATCCGGGCTTATATAGCTCATTTTGTTCACACACACACGCCTTATATAGGTGCTTTTTATGTTTGATATGCGCGTAGTATTGCTTTTGTTAGTTTCAGGGAAACCAAGTGAATAAGCGCGTTTTTGAGCGCTATGGGAAGCGTCCTGAGAATCCAAAGGAGCAAAGTACGCCATGGCACCGCGATACCAAGCCTCAAGAGCCAAGGAGTGAAGACGTGTCTAGGGCTCAGAAAGCTTGGAGGACACAAAGTCAAGCCGGAAAGCAAGATGAAACCAAAGGATGAAGAAACAAGCAAAAACAGGGAGGGGTAGTGCTACCCCTCTAGCCGGTAGCGCTACTCGGGGAACAGAGGGTCAGGATAGTGCTACCCTCCAAGCCGGTAGCACTAACCTGCCTATTTTCTGGCGATTTTTGACAGCACATTGGGTTGCTTTAAGTCTTTCCATTTAAGGAAACTTTCTACTTTTAGGCGTTGAATTAGGATATTTTGAGAGAGTAAAGGGTGATATGTATAGAACTCACCCTCCTCTCTCCTATCTCCCTCTCCCTCACTTCACTACATTTCTACTTTTAGTCTAGTTTGCTCTCTTCTCTCTCCTCCATTGTTGTTCAAGTTTTAGCTCTAATTTCCTTAGGAACTCAAGTAAGTTTAGCTTGCAATTAAATTTCCCGTTTATTAATAGTTCTTGTAATCTTCGGATCTCCGTATTAATCTAGTTTGTTTTCGTTTTTATCGGTAAAATCTTGTTCTAACTTTTCTAGTCTTTTCCCTTTGAAAAAATCTAGAAGTTAAGTGTTGTTTGTTTAATTCTCAAGCTTTAATGTTGTAGGCAAACCTAGGAGTAGTATTAAAAATCAGTTTATAAAGTCACAAGTCATGTTCTTTATTTCCTTCATAAAATTAGTCATGTTTTCCTTAGCAATGATCGAGTAGCCGTTTTAGGCTCGGTTATGGGGTGCGTAGCACCCCATGACTTAGGTTTATTCGCTCTCCTTGCCATATTGCAAACATCGCTTGTTAATCAAAGAGTAAGGATTAATTTTATGTATCACAATTGGGATTTGTTAATCCCTTTGATCACACGTAGCCAAGGGCTTGACCACTTGGCACGTGCGATGCTTAGGGCGATGTCAATCAAAATGTTTGTATAAATGGCACAAGAATCCTACTCTTTGTGAAACACCTTTTCTAGTCAAACGAGTTTAAATACCAAATCTTCCGTTCGGGGTTGTTTAACGATGTCCCCGAGCCGGTTATTTTAGAGGAGAATGAATGGGCCTAAGTCATGGGTGTTGTAAACCCCTAAACCTTGCCTTCTTTTAATTAGTCTTTTCAAAATCCGCGTCATTCTCGAAGTTAAGAGAATTCCACCAACGAATCACAAATCAAGTTTGCTGCTTAAGGCTTAAACCCTCTACTCGCAAGTCAACATTCACGCTTGGCACGTTCAGTCCCTGTGAATTCGATCCCGTTCTTACCGGGTAACATGCTACGCGAAACTTAAGCCCTACGCTCAGAGCCAGCTCATGGGCAAAGCCCATGAAGCCTGGGATTTAGGCCCCCCCCAAAAAACAAAAATTTAGGGCCACCAATTATTTAGTACACCTACATATATATACTAGGCCTAAATAATTTTGTTTAAGCCCTCCATACCAAAAAATGGCCCAATTCGAATTTTGGGCCCAAAATACATGCAGTGGCAATTGTGAAATAACAAACAACTTGAGGCCTAATGTCATGATGACTTAATCAGTACGTTTGCCGCTAAAAGTGAGAGAAAACAAATGTTCAAATGATGGATTTTGAAATATTGTAGCGGTTGTTTATTTTTGGATAACTATAGGTTTGCATTTTGTGATGGTAAATCTTTTGTAATGGTTTTTATAAAGATTCCTTATTGACCAATTTTTGTATGCAAAATATAGAGTGAGCCTCCTTTAATGAGTTCGATTCAGGCCTTCGAAATCTATGAGCCGGCTCTTCCTACGCTTCGGGCATTCTTAATTACAACGCAAGTTAAAGTCGCAAGCAACTGCACATCCTTAGATCTCGTCTCTGCCGATCCTCTCATTAAGTATGTGGAGATCAAACGTCACAAGAAGAAAAACGCACCAAACAAGGAGTTCGTAGAAAATCTATCCCCTTAGGGAGACATAATCCTTTGAGATCATCTCTTTTTTCGAGGTCATTCAGCTTGGACAATCTAGAGAACAATTCGAGAAGGGTTAAGATGGGATCGAAGAAAGTTAGAAGAAACGGCCAATCTCTTTCCATGCATTTGACTCAAGAGGAAGTTGGTAGCTTCAAGAATAGGGTGGAGGAAGAAATCTTAGCCGCAAAAGCCACGGAGAAAAGTCTTGAGGTTAACATTCTTCCGGGGGATGAAGCAATCTTAAAGGATTTGATTGAAGCTAATCTCAAAAGATCTCTCCTTTTGGCTTAGTTATGGGAGGATATCTTTTGAGAGTGCAGGTTCCTTTTGAATTTTGGTGGTGGGTTGCGGTGGTGTATTGGCGTGGCTAGGGTTGCTATCGGATTCTGGGTGTTGTATTTCCGTTTGGTTGTGTTTTGTTTGGGCTGGCGTGAGCATCCTTTTAGGGGATATTTTTCGTGTGGCTTTGTGGTGGTTGTTTTGGTTTTGGAGCCTTTGGCTGCTTTTCTTGTGGTCCTTTGTTTTGGATATTTCTTTTTCCTTTCTTCTCTTTTATTCAACCTCGGTTGGATGTCCTCTCCCCCTCCCCCCTCTCGATGTATCCTTATCGACTTTCTTTTATAAAGCTTCTTCTTTCTAAAAAAAAAAAAAACAACAAACCGAGCATATAATAAGCAAGAAAAATGGGAGACAAATAAGAGGAGAAAGGGATCAGAATACCAAAATAGTAACCATACTTGGAATCACTTCCAGGTAACCATGAGGAACTACTAAAGACAGAAATGCCTTCTTCATTGGTAATGTCGTCGTCGTCATCATTCTCTAATATCTTACTTCCAAAGACAGATCCCTTTGCACCCACAAGAACACTGGAAAATATAGCCGATTAAAAAGTGAATACTTCATATTATAAGATTGGAAAAAAAAAAAAAATGCGGCATATAAGAATGGCTATGAACCTGGATTCCATAAGTGAGTCATTTCTTTGCTGCGCTCCTTGGTGTAGAGTTGCAACATGCTGCGACAGAGGGCTTATCCCTGATTTTTTCTCATCCTATGAAGAAATATAGAAATTCAGTTGCTTTATAAAAACTACAAAAATAAACATCACATTCAACAACCATGGTACAAGACAAGCCAAAATCAAAGTAAAATAAGAAACTACCCAAAACTAAGACAAAATGATCACATAATCACGAACTTCATCAGTTTGGCGCCCATCAATATTATCCTCTTGGCATCAAGTGAATAGCAATACTGTTTTAGTTGATTAAAAATTTCCCCAGGTTTACCTTACACATAATTACTGAAACGAATAACAAACCAACTTCCCCCGTCAAAGAAACAAATCAAGTAAAGTTGTGGTATGGTAGTAACTGAACACAGTCTCGCCCACAAACCAATTTTTTACTTTAATTATGGATGAAATGATTGGACAGATTCAGGAGGATATACCATGGTGTATGTTGTTTACAAATGATATTGTCCTCGTAAATGAAACTGCCAGTGGTGTTAATACTAAATTAGAAATTTGGTGGGAAGCATTAGAGTCTAAGGGCTTTCGAATAAGTAGGAGTAAAACTAAGTATATGGTGTGCAAGTTAAGTGATACCAGAAGTGCGTATGAAGAAAGAGTGATGATTCAAGTTTAGGAGATACCAAAGAGTGACCATTTTAGGTATTTAGGCTCTATTATTAGTTAAGATGGAGAGATTGCAGATGATGTGACCCATTGGATCCAAACTGTCCTACATCAAAGATTTAATCAAACTGGTAAGTGTAAAATGCGGTGTTTTTCATTTAGACACACTGGACTTAATTGTTCTCTAGTCCACAAGTGTCGCCCCACCAATCAGAACTCGACAACAGCAAGAACGAATTACACACAAAAAAATTGGAGTTGTTGATAGGTTGAGGCAGATTTTCTGACTTGGATTTTCTAGTTAATTTGAAGAAAGACCATTGATCCAAAATCCAGTTTTGCATATAAGGAAATGCGTTTGACAATGAAAAGAAATTACTATGGCTACTAGAACCAGTGATGATAAGATCTATTCCAATTTTACTCTGCTTACCAGACATACGGACAAATATGTGCATTGAAAACATGACAAACGTAGAAAACAAACCAGACAAACCAATTAATTTAATGCTTATGAATCTGCCAATTGGTTTTTTTTTTTATCAGCAATGAAAGTTTCATTAATCCCAAAGGAGCCAAATGAAATTTGTTCAGCACAAACAGTAGGAATAGAAATGCATTGTGCAACTTCTTCTCGCGAGATCTTAACCTACCACACTACCTCAATTTTTAAAAAGTTCCAACCAAAGGTTAGAGAAATAAAAACACCCGAAACCGACCGCAGCCCAAACTCCTAAAGGTCTAAGCCCAAAAACAGGCATACCCTAATCAGACAATGAAGCCCAACACCCCAGTGGCCCAAGCCTAAGAAAAGGCTAAACCCAATATATCAATGAAGCCCAACACCCCAATGGGCTAGCCCCTAAACACAGAACCCAAATCCTCAAAACATCTGCCGCCCAACAACCACCACTGCCGACCAGCAAACTCCGCCACGAACCACCACCACCAAACCATCCGCAACCACCGCCAACCAAAGCCGTTAAGCACAAAATTGGTCACTTTCAACAAAGAAAACCGGTGGAGAGCCGAAGCCACCAAACGGAAAAGCGGAGGAGATCCCATGACAATAAACAGCACCCGAAGTCTTACCTGCCGTTAGGCCCAAACCGGTTTCACCCAACAGTGAAACCGACGGAGATCCTGATACCGACAAAGACAGATCAATGACGGGGAAGATGAAGGGGATCAAGAGCTGACCAGGGAACCAAACACCACCAAAAGAATCGCCTCACCATGAAGATAGCGATCTACGCCACCGCGAACCCGGCAAGCGTTCAGACCCCAACACCGACCGCCATCGGTTCTCATAACCAGCCAGGAGAAGCGACCACTGAGGGTCAACCACACCGCCGCAAACCGCCACCAACACCCACCAAATTTGCCTCAAGCCACTTGCAAAAAGAAAAGAAAAGAGAAATGAAAAAAAGAGGAGAGGAGGAGGGGAAGAAAGGGAGAGAGTGGAAAGAGAGAGAGAGCCCAGGGCGGTGACAGAAACCCTAAATCGGTAGGAGATGTAGAGAGAGGGAGGAGAGTATTTTTAGACAGAGAAGTGCAAAAATAGTGGAGGAATATGCCAATTGGTTCTCCCACTCCATGACAAGTAGGGCTGCAAATGACCAGAGCTTTCGGCTGCTCAAGCTCGGCTCATGCTATAATTGTTGGGCTCAAGCTCGAATCGAGCTAAGAAAGTTGGGCTCAAGCTCGGCTCGTACAACTCCGTTAAGGCTCGAGCTCGGCTCAAAATGCTCGATAGCAGAGGCGCTGCACACACGATGGGAAGGAAGCTGCTGGGTTCTTGATTTATAGGGATTCATTTGTTGTGAGTTCCCATAGTAGACGATGTGGAACTGAAAAACACAAGAAGCAACCTTCACCGCTTCACCCATTCAGCCATTCCACTACCCTACAGTTTGTCCCACATGGAAAAAATAAGTTCAAAAGGCAAGTCTTCCACCCTTATCTAATGGTTCAACGCTTCTCACGTAAGTGTTCTGCCATGTGGCTCAAGTATCTATGCAGTAACTACCCTTATACCTATGTAGAGTATCGAAATACATATGTTCAAACGCGTAGCTCGCAAGCCCCTTCTAGCCGAGCATTGTGTGGCTTGGGATTGGGACGTTTATTTAACGAGCTGAAAACACTGGCTCGAGCTTGCTCGTTTGTATTATGAGCCGAGCTTGAACAAGCTCATATCGAGCCAAGAAACGAGCCGCTTGCGAGCGGCTCAACCCATTTGCAGCCCTAATGACAAGGTTAACATACAAAATCAACCTACAAAAATAGCTATTTCGCGATTGTAAAATTAAAATATATATATATATATACACCGGTGATCCTGTCAAGGATCCTGGATTGAAGAAAAAATGGCTTTTTCGAGGTTTTAAAAATTATTTTTGCATAATCCGAACTGTCCAATGTGTTTAAAAGGTGTTTTTAAGGGTCCACGCAGGAAATCATCAAAAAAAAAAATACCGGGAAGGGCTTGATCCAAGCAGTTTTTCACAAAAACTGTACACAAATACAGTTTTTGTGAAAAACTGCTCGGATCAAGCCCTTCCCGGTATTTTTTTTTTGATGATTTCTCGCGTGAACCCTTAAAAACACCTTTTAAACACATTGGACGGTTCGGATCGTGAAAATTTGATCCAGAACTATGAGTCCCGGATCCGGGAGCCCGGACTAGATAAGGACTCTATATATATATATTTGGGAAAGTCAACAAATACAAACAAGAAAAAGAGGAATCATGGGCATGCAAACCTCAAGAAAAGATGCAGCTGCAGGATCATTTGGTAAAAATGAAACTGACATACGTTTTTTATTTGTAAACTCAGCATTGGCCTCAATCTGCAACATGAAACAGCTGAAAGATCAGTAGTACTCTCTGTAAGATCCAGATAAAAATGATTAATCCAGCCATGAAAATACGAAAAATAAAGCGTAACGAAACAAAAGAATTTTTTATTTTATCCTTTTCTCTGAGTCTTAATAGACCTACCTGGCGAATAAGCTCCCTCATTTCTCGACGAAACATCTCAACTTTTGTAGATTTGCAGAAGTTGCGCAGCCGGACAGCAGGAAGAAAAGACAACTCAAAGGAAGCAACAGAATAACTCCACTGAGCCAAATGTTCGGCAAGCTCTTCAACCACATAAAAAACGCAGGCCTCCTGAAACGCTCGTGTCTTTAGGGTTGGTTTGCTCACCTGCCATCATGCAATTCACCACATGTGCATTCAAATACAACAATAGATTTGAAACATTACAATTTATAGTGATAGAAAACGATACTCCTCTGTCCCTCAATATTGGTCCAGTTTGAGAAATACTACCGTTTAAGGTGCAATATGATTGAACGTCAAAAGTTGCGTCTATACAACAATAACATTCGGTCCCTTATTATGACTTCAAAATTTAAATTTAAAACTCAAAAGAGAAGGGTAACGAGGGAATAATCTTAAAATTTTGTCCATTGACATTTCAAAGTGGAAAACTATTACAGGACGTTGCAAAATAGAAAAATGAACACCAATTAAGGGACAGAGGAAGCACTAAGTACTACCTTCAATATGGTAAGTAGATCAAATGCTCTGCCAACACCTCCAGTAGGGGGTCTATTCAATTCCTTCATCTCTAGGATGTCTAAAAGGAGTAGAGAAACAGGGACAAATGTCCCATTGGAAGCAGCGATTCGGTTGAGCATCCTAACACAGCGCAATCTGAGGGGAAAATACCGAGCAGTTGGAACTAAACGGGGTACCCCAGATATTATTTGAGTCAACGGATAAGCAAGTGGTTGGAAATCAGCTTCAGAACTATAGTCACAGATAGCTCCTGTCCAAAGCTCAAGGCAATTCATATACTTCCATTCATACACCTTCCGAAATGCTTCCTAAAATAGTCAGGCAATAGTCAAGGATCGTAGGAACTAAAGTGAAATGTTTATCAGTGTAATGCAGCAAAGCAGCTACTTGTACAGCTTTTGTTTATGGAAAATAGTTCAGGTACACTTTCATACCTTCAAAACTGTAGCTTCCATCAACAAAGTAGAGCAGCACATAACCATTTAAAGAAGTGATGCTTAACAACAAATTTCAATATTAAGAGTGCTACTTTTTCCAATAGGTGAATAGCATCAACATGTTGCAACCCTAGGCAATGGCAACCCTCAGATAACCTCTACAAAGGGGGGGAAAAAAAACAAAGGCCTCTATACAAAAAAAGGCCTACAAGGGTCACCTATGCTAATTCCTCAGAATCACCACTGTAACACGAGTTCAGCAGTGTTACAGATCGTGTGTCCCCAATTCCAATGACAAAGAATAGACAAAAGATTCCCTTTCATCATCTGACAGTTATTTCATGATAACTAAAAGAAGACCAACCACATAATTCAGTACTGATTTGCTACACCCAGGGATGAAAGAAAATACTTGTGCCCAGTCAACATACAAGGAGAACATAGATTATTACCTTAGTTTTCATGGTAAGAGCGTCTCGTAGAATCATTGCTAATTGCCGTATGAAAACAAAAGCATGTTGATATGCAGCTGGTAGATCCACTCTAAAAAGTTTAGTGACACAATTCCCAAGAAACTGAACGTGCTGTAATTTTGTGGCATTCACAAATTGGCTCCTCAAGACATACGCTTTATATATTCATCTAAAGCATTCATCTAAACAATCAGAACCGAGTCGAACGCATATATCTCGTATAAATAAAAAGGAGACAACTGGTAGTGCACCTCCCCCAGTACCCCAGAAATGAATAGCAACCTGAGAAGTCAAAAAACTAAAGCATTTCAAATTCCATAACTTGAATGAAGTAGCTGTGTTCGTTTGGTAGTTTTAGTTTAGTTTTGATGATGTCAAAAGGTGTAATGAGTGGAGAGAGATAGAGAGAGAAATGAGGGTAATGATGATGTCATCAAAACTAAAACTAAACTAAACTGGCTAAACGAACACAACCAGTATTTAGTAAATGAATGGCTACACTATTCCCGAAGGCCCAATGTGCAAGAACAACCTGAATCCTGCCTAATAAGTTTCAGAGGCAAATCGAGGGCAGGGGTTTTAAGTCTTGTTCTCGTGATACATGAATTATTTTTTCTTTCTCTGAATTATCAATTTTTTTTTGTCAGAGTGAATTTTACTTATAACCCTCAAACTATGCACACTTTTTCTATATTGTCCTCAAACTAAAAAAATCACCCATGTTGTCCTCCAACTATTCAATTTTATCCCATTGAGTCCAACTATTCAATTTTATCCCATACCCCCAATTGTTGGGGACTTAATGGGTTATGTTATTGTTGTTGTGTTGTTGAGTCCAATTGCTAACTTCTATTAGAAAAGTGGATGGAAAGTTGCACATGTGCACCTCACATGACTTCCTAAAGGGGCAGAATTGCCATTTACAGTCATCTTTCTCCTCCACCACAGAATTGGCCCATGGTTTCCTCCAATTTCCTCACATCTAACATAACCCACTAAATTTGGTGGTGGGCTCCAACGTCTCCTGCCCTCACTCTCTCTTTTTCTCTTTCGCTTCTCTTTCCCACACTAGAATACAACACACACACACAGTGGAAATTTTTTGGGTACCTACCGGGTACCACGTGGCCGAGCCTACGTGGTACCCAAACATTGCATCTGAGCCGTCCAAAATGTATTGGACAGCGGAGATTAAAACACTCTCTCTCCTCACCCTCTCTCCTCTTTCTCTCTCTTCTTTCTCTCTCCAAATCCGGACCGCTCAAATCCAAAATGGATGGCCTAGATGCACCGAGGGGTACCGCGAATTCAACTCAGCCATACCAATCAATGGTAACAAGTGTTGTTTCTAGCATCTTTTCCAGCTCTTCGCAATCGGCACTATGATGAAGACATGAACTGGAGCTGGACCAGCGTGTTGGATGTCAAGTTGAAAATGCTTTGAAAAAACTTTCACAGCAACCTCTTTGGTCTTGAAAGCTCAGTATGCTGCATTGTTATATCTATCGACCTGAGCTTTTTCTTCTTCCCAGGTTTGATAGACGTTTCCGACCAACAAACACTAGTACACTATGTATGTTCTTTGCCCAAATGGTTCAGAATCTTTGTACCCACCGCAACCCAACCCCTCCCCGTTATCGTCTTCTTTCACGGCGGTGGGTTTGCCTACCTGATGGCCGATGCCAAGGCCTTCGACGCTGTTTGCCGCCGCTTCGCACGTAAAATCACGTGCTAGTATCGATTGGCGCCTAAATACAGGTACCCGGCCCAGTACGACGATGGATTCGACGTGCTTAAGTTTCTGGACGAGAGGAAATCGCAAGTACTGCCGGAGAATGGACAGGGGTTGGTTTCAGGGAGGAGAATGGACAAGGAATGACATTTTTGCCCTTTCATTTGCCTTGACCAAGTCACGTGCTAGGCACGTGGTCAACTTTCTGTCCACTTTCCTAACAGAAGTTAGCAATTGGACCCAATAGGATGATGAAATTGAATAGTTAGAGGTTGACATGGGTGATTTTTTTAGTTTGAGGACGATATAGAAAAAGTGTGCATAGTTTGAGGGTTATAAGTAAAATTCACTCTAATATTCTACGTACCATATTACTTGGCTAAAAAGTTTTTCAACTTCATAACATATATAGAGTAAATAATAAATTAACAAAAAAAATCTAATCCTGGATTGTTCAACCAACTTTATTTTGGCAATAAAGTTGTTCCTGAGAGGAGCAGTAAACATGAGACCCACATGTCTAGATTAACAATAACATATCCAATTCAATGTAGATTGAAACTGTACTTCCCCCAGAAAACCATCTCAAAGAACTCAAACAAACAAAAACAATAGAATTAAAGAACAAATTTACAACTCAAAGCCTACCTTAATATACCTCCTCAAGAGGCTGGGGAAAGCAGCCAAAAATATTGATGAATATTTCAGACGCCTTAACGTGAAAGATATCATTTCGGTGTCTGTCATCTGGTTCAAGACATGAAGAGCATTTCCAAGATATGACTTCACCAAGTGGCTGTAGTTCTTCCACTGCTTGGTGCTAATTAATTCTATACCTGTTTCCTTCTTTCCTCCAGATGATGGGAGCTTTAATAATGCTCAAAGTATTCCATCCATTTCGCTTAAAACAAATAACATTATTTTATTGAACACGCTGCTAGACATGATACTTAGCTTTTGCGAAGAGTCGTCCCCTCCATCATCACCATAATGGCAAGCAGTGCGAAAAACTTTCATAAGGGAACGAACTGTCCCTAATTTCGCATTTTCTCGCACTACTTCACACCGAGAGTCAACCATTGCACTAGTAATAATGGTTTTAGAAGGCTTATATTCTTTTTCTGCAGTACTAGCCAGGCGTTCTATATCAAGTGCATCCGACTCTTTTTCCCCTTGCACTTCATCATCTATCTCTGTCTCAACATCCTCCTGTACGTACAAATTTAAAATTAAGAATGAAAGCAGAATCATCAGGAACATCAGAAAGCTACAAACTCACATCAATGTCCTCGTCATTGAATTCAAGAAGCTCCTTGTCATGTTCTTTCAAGAAATAAAAGAACTCCGGGTCCTGCATAAAACAGTTGTTAGTCCTCGATTGGAATAAGAAAGCAGAGTGGCTTCTAGGAAAGCCTGAGATAAAAAATTAGGAGTGCATATCCAAATCAGGAGTGCACATCCAAAATAAAAGATAAAGTTGTTTTCAGCTGAAAATCAAATAAAAAAGCTATTTCACTGTATAAGGAGCAAAAGGTCATGTGGAACTGTTGCCTTACGGACATTTAGCCTAGTTGTTGATGCAATATTAAAACCATGCAACTTAATTTTAAATGGTCACAGTTGCCATGAACTTTATTATTCAAGAGCATTATCCAATACAGCCTTAAATTTGTACACGTTCACATCTACAAAGATTTTATTGTGCGGTTGGATACCAATTAAGCTAAGCCATCTCGGTGAGCTTTTTTTATCTTATCAATGATCATTGAGTATGGATATTAACTACAACGTGCATGTGCAGTTCAGAACTTAAATGAACCTCTAGTTCAATCAGAGAAAGTAAAATGTACCAAAAAATGCATCTACAATAGGGTTTAATGTTGTGAAATTTTAATGTACTCGCAAGCGCACGAATCGTATTGCAATATAGTATGGCGAGAGCGAGGTCAAACCCACAGGGACTTGTGAATTTTTATAGGAAAAACTAAATAATTTAAAGTTGATTGTACCCTAACCTAGTTCCCAAAAGTTGAGGCAGTGTTTTAAACTAGAAAATTAAACGAGCAAAAATAAAAACAAACAAATAAGTTGACAATTGAACGAATGAGAAAAGTGACTAAGGTTTTAGAATCCACACTCACATTTCCATAGCAATTACTGACAAACTCTTATTTATTTTCCTACTCTTCTTCACGGTAATTTGGTGGCTAAACTCTATTACTGTGGAAAATATCATCTTTAAGACCGTTTAATAAAATATCATCAGAATCAACAAAGGCAATCTGCTGGAGATAATGTGAGGATAAATAATAATGCAGAGGCAGGAGCAAGTTATCGCAATGGACATGGTGAGAATAACTTCCAAGGATCAGTGGGTCACCATGTATCACCTTTCAAAACAACTATTGGTTTCAAATCTTTTGCCCAAATTCTAAAAGGGGATAATTGTGGAAATGTGGAGAAGGGTCATGAGAAAGCCACTCTAAATATTGTACCAGTTGGGAATGATTGGCTAAATAGGAGTGCAATTGCAAAATCTTTGAAACGGATGGAGGTGGATGAGCTGAAAATAGAGATTGCAAAGGAAAATGTATGTGACACTCATATCAGAAGTATGGGAGGGAGGAATTTTCTTCTAACTTTTTCTGATGCTACAAGGAGAGATTCGGTAATCAAAGAATCTTTGATGCAGAGATGGTTCTCTGAAATCACACCATGGAATGGGGAGCCGGCTTCACTTGAAAGATGTGTTTGGTTGAGCTGTTCAGGTATGCCCTTAAATGTCTGGAATCTAAGCACTTTCAAAAGAATTGGAGAATTAGGGGGTGTCTTTTTAGGAGTTGACGAATCTACTATGAAAGCTCTTTCTCTTGATAAAGGAAGAGTTCTTATTGCTACCGAGTTTACTTCTTTTATTGATGAAAGAATTACTCTAGAGATTAATGGGGTTTTGCATCATGTGAAGATTTTGGAAGATCATAATTTCATATCCCAAGTTTGGGAAGATAAGTCGAATGATAGATCCCCTGATATTTCTAGTGAGAGTTCAGACTCCGTGGATATAGATTCAATTGTTGAGGAATCTTTAGTAGGAAAAGCCGAGAACCTAAAGCAGTGTCTTCCTAAAGCTACAGTTCTTGGTGAAGATGTTGTTCATATGGATAATAGTAAGACAAAGGACGTTGCTAAGTGGGTCATGGTGGATAATGATGTTTCAATTGAGAATATTGATTGCGATGAGGCGGCGGATTTTGAAAATGCTGATTGCGATGAAGTGGATTGCTCAATAGCTAATGGTGTGGGTAATATTGATGATGGGAGACAACCGATTTTTACAGACAAGCCTGTTGCGGACACTGAGCTTTCAAATTCATTTGTTGTTGAGGATACCGATTTAGTTGTTACTAACAAAGATAAGGAGGCAGTGGATCTTGATCAAGGCTTTTGGAATCTTTCTGAAGTGGGATTTTTTAATGAAAAAGATGTTGAGGGTATCCAGTTAGTTGTGGATCTCAATCCATCTGATGTTGTTGAAGATTTTGGGAAAGGTAAAAGGAAGCAGAAAAGGATTGAAGATAAGTTGGGTTTTCCGAAATCTAAGAAGAAAGGTCGCCGGAAACAGAAAAAATGCGTTGTGTTCAGATCCGCTATTGCTGCCGCTGCTTTATCAGTTTCTTCCGATGGCGTCAACATGATTCATCTAAATGCGACTCAGGCTTCTCGGTCAATTAGCAAAATCTTGGATGAAGATTATTTGGGGGAAGATGATGAGATCATTAGCCAGTTTTCTGTTACAAACTAAGTTTGTCGATAGTGGTGTTTGTTTGGGCGTTTTGATTGGGTTTTGTTGGCTTAGGTTTATATTTTTAGGGTGTGTTTCTTGTTGGGTGTTTGGTTGGCTTCTTGCCAGCATCCGATTGTTTTTTTCCCTTTTGGTTCCTTGCGGTAGGTGTCTTGGTTCTCTGTCTTGATGCCTTGCTGCTTCGATCCTTTTAATATTTGTAATTCATTTTCAGAGGTTAATAAAATTTTGCTGTTAAAAAAAAAAAACCGTTTTATAAAAACATTCATCAATTTTAATAAGGAAGTATCCCTCCGCCAGATTTCATGGGCTCCGTCACTACAAGAAAAAAGCCTTTTTGCGTCATCTTTTTTGCAACCGCACCTTATGCAGTCTAAAAAAATACGTAATTGCAACCGCGACAAGTGCAGTTGCAAAAAAATAAAACAATTGCATCTGCAGGTGTTTGCGGTCGCAAATAAGTAAGGAATTGTGTCTGCAATTTTTTGCGGTCGCAAATAATTTTCCATTTGCCACAACATCTTTTTGCGGTCGCAAGTAATTTTCCAATTGCCACAGCATCTTGTGCAGTCGTAATAAAAATTTTATTTAAAAAATACAATTTGACAAAACGATGTAGTTTAGCGGATACCCACTAAATTTTCGCCCAAAATTTAATCTCCGTCTGAAAATTGCCATCTCCCACTGGAATTTCCCACCAATATACTCAATACCCCTCTCTCTCTCTTTCCCACGTTCATCTTCTAGGTTACAGCTCCAATCTTCCAACAACAGCAGTACTGTAAGCCGCCTCTCTCTCTCTCTCTCTCTCTATTTGTCACAGTTTATCTCTCAATCTTTCAGCTTGTCCTCTACAAAATCCATCCCGTCCCTGTTCTTCAGAAAACGGCCCCCGTCCACAACCCAACACCTACCCTCATCAAGCTCATCCATACATAACAGAATTTGCCTTTTCAATTTAAAAAAGGATTCTGCCCTTTCCCGGAAGAATTCGTCATCAGGCAAGTCCCCTTTCCTTTGTAGCTACAAAGAAGTGGTAAATAGATCTTTGAAACACTTTCTCCCCCAATTTGGGGTTCGGGTGCCTTGATAGGGGGAACGGGGGCTGGTGAACCAGCCGTGCCAAGTGTGGACACTCGTTTTCGTTCGCGAAAAGTTATCCACAGAGTTTTGGTTGTGAAAAAGGGCGATCCGGGAAAAAGGAAAAATTCAGAGTTGCCACCCGGGGTTTAATTTTTGGACAATGTTAGGTACCCGAGAAACCGTTTTAGAAAATATTGACTCTTGTGCCGCTGGAAAAGGGTTTGATCTGCGAAAAATAGAGATTTGGGTTCGGGAGCCAGGTTACCCGTGGGGAAGGTTTTGTTCAAAAAATGCACCCCGCGTGCCCGGAATTTTTCGGTCTTTACTAAACATTTGTGGGATTATTCTTTGAAAGATTTTATCAAAAACTTTGTTTCATGTAAACAATATATCAAATAATAACATGCTTAAAAGAAATAAATAACAGTATCAAATCAAACAACATTCAATCAATTAGATAAATATGAGAGAATTATCTAAGAGGGGGGGGGGGGGGGGGGGGGTGTAAATGCAAAAATATGAAATAAAGGGGGTCAAGTGCGATATACCCCACTAGTTTTTTTTTACGAAAACAGAGCGTCGGATTCCAAAAAACAGAGCAAGCCAAATGGTTTTCCAGTGACACCGTACGGCGTTAAAAATCGCACCGTGCGGTGCCATAAGGATGCCGTACGGCGTCTCTGTGTAATGTATTTTCAAAAAAAATCCTCCTTTTGTCCGATTGAAACCGATCTCTGTTTTTATGCAAAAACCATGTTATTCATTGATAAAAATGGGTTTTGAAAATGGTTTTGGTGAAGGAATGTACCTCATCTTCAGAGACGGCATCCTGCGACAATGGATAATGTCGCGTGATACCTTCCCAAGAGGCTCGAGTGTTGTTGAATTTTCCCCGTTGGGACTCAAAGAAGAGCTATGGAGCTCTCCTCGAGTCCGGTGGAAACCCCCCTCAGAAGATTGTTGTTTGAATGCGAATATATACCTCTGGATGTGCTCGGTTAAGACCACAGACTTTGAAAGGGTTGGATTTGAGGTTTAGAGACGGTGGTTGTAGGCTTGTAAGAGTAAGGGTGGTATAACTTGAACCGAAAGGGGTTTTGACAGAATAACGAAGGGATGAACGAATTTTGTTTTCGGGAGAAAATTTTGGCTGAGAATTTGTCTCCCGTCCGGCCTTCCATTTCAGTCTTATATAGACGAAATTTTGAACGTTTTCATCATTCCGATGATTCCTCAACGCCAACGAATGTCATGATTTGCGAATATCATCATTGTTTCTGAGCAGCTGGGCGAACCCGGGAATCCAGTTGATGTGACAAGGGTGCCGTACGGCGTTGATGGAATGCCGTACGGTGCACATGGTGACACCGCACGGTGCAAATGGAAATTTAAGCCGTACAGTTCAGGGTTTTGGGCCGTACGATTCAGGTGGGTTTGGGTTTTTGATTCATCCGTTTCAAAGAGCTGTTCCGAGGTATATTTTGCGCTTTCTTTTCATCATCGGGGATGCACAAGTTTATTAATATTGGGGTTTCTACACCAAGTTTGCCCGACGTAGAAGGAAAAGAATTCACTTCTTCTGAAAGTTCCTCCTTGACTCTCTCTCACTCCTGTAACATCCCGACTTTTTCCTTAAAAATATAACTATTGTTTTAATAGAAATAATTAATTCTTCCATTTTCCGTTTTTCACACTTCTTTCAAATAAATAAAAAAAAACAGATTGTTATGTACTCTATTTATTTTTAGTGTTCTTTAAAAAAATCAAATAACTTATATTTTGTTTTTATAAATGTAGTAGAGTTACATTGAACATGGTTACATGAGCGTATATATAATGGGCCTTTTATTTTTAGTATTGGGCCTCCTATTTTTAGTGTGGGTTAGACTTGTAATCTAAAATACTAAGTTGGGCGCAGTTTAGGAATTTCCTAGTAATATAGATATATAGATATTTAGATATAAAGAATAGAAGGGTGGGATTTATATTTTCTTTACAAGTACGGAGCATTAGGGTTTTAGTCTTTTAGACGTTAGAGTTGCTGCGGTTAAGAAAGAGAGAAGTGGTAGTAAAGTTCTTTGGTGGGTTTCGGAACAGTGGGTCGTCAATCAGCCGGTTAGTTCACCCTCTTCCCTTGCTTACATCATTATCTTCTCCTTGTCTTCTTTGTTGGGTATTTATTTTATAGGTTATATATATATATATATATATATATATATATATATATATGTGTGTGTGGTGAGACTCTTGATTTACTACCAGGAGAGTGTGGAGTGGCATGTGGCACAATGTGTGCGTATGTGTGTTGCTTTGTAAGGCAGTCGACAATTGTATTTTTAGTGTCGTGTGTGCGGTAGTGTGTGTTCGTGATATGCAATTTGGTGGACTTGATGAGTGAGCATGGTAATGGTAATTTAATTCTAGGTTTAGATTAGCTGTTTAGGTATTAAGTTAGTGCTAGTAAATTTGTGTCTATATTACTAATATTATAGCAGTAGTCTATTTTAATATTATAAGGGGTTTAATTATTGAATTGTACTCTTTTCATTCAGATTAGCCGATAGCAATTGCGATATCATCTTTCGGATCTGAGGTGAGTGGTTAAGCATGTGATCCCTTCATTTGGATTCCTGTTGAGCCTATCAATTCTTGACAGATTCTTTTATTCGTTGCGATGGATAAATGTTATCTTATTCGTGGAACATTTATTTATGATTGACGTACCCTTTGGCATACAAGGTTAATTGAAATACTTGCAATTGATTGATTGATATTAATTTTTCTTCTTGTCTATTCGTTGATTCTGTGATATCTCCGGAATGTCGTTCTTATGTGATTGGGACCATGTATTATATTTGTGAAAGTCCAAGGAAAAGACCCGGGCGCCATCCTGTGGTGACTTTGGCCACTAGGAAAAAGACTTGTGAAATACCCTGTGACTCTAGCGCTCAACGGATAGGGAAAAGACTTGTGAAATACCCTGTGACCCTATTCCGGATCGGCTTAGGGAAAAGACTCAGGCGCCATCCTGAGGTGACTCTGAGTACGGTGTTGGATCCAACGGGCAAAACCCTGAGAAAATATTTGGCTTTTGGCAATTGTTATTGTTATTATGGTTCCCACATAATTTGGTTGAGATTCCTATTTATAGTTGTTCGTCGTTCTAGTATTCTTGGACAGGTTGATTGGTATAAATGCTTATTTTTGTGATTCGCTTGTTGTTTTTGTTATTCGTTAATCGGACATTCATCTCCTTGATACCACTTGCTGAGCCACCAACCTTTGTTATTTGAAACCATTTCCTTACAGCCTCAATTATCTTTTGTTTAAACGTATGCCACATTGTACTTTTTACCCTTAGCATGCTTAACTACTCATTGAGCTGTGCGCTGACGGATTTATTCCACATTAATTTTTCAGGTTAATTCTTGGAGCATCATAGTGGACTCTGAGACAGTGTTGGGACGCATCGTTTGGACCTCTAGGGCTTTTGTATTTTTTATTTTCTTTTAGTCATGTCATCAGCTTCCGCACTTTTGTTTAATTAAAATGTTTGTTAATAAATTTAGTGTATGGAGAATTTGAGATATTGCTCTCTTGCTACAAAAATGTTGAGTTTTGCTTGCATTTTAAATTTTATAATTCAGGATTCAGTTTTATTATTTTGAGTTGTGATATAAAAAAAAATATTTATTATCTTGTTTAGGCTTCGTGTTCCAAGAATTATCTCCTGGTTCACGGCCGGTCATGCCCGAATTTGGGGCGTGACAACTCCTCTCTATTTGTACTCAGTTTTTCTTTGCATCTGTACAGAAACATTCAACGAGTTCGGAATGGAACTGAAAGACATTTAGGGCTGATTAATTTGCTCGGTTGTACTCTCTATCGCTCTCTATCTTCACAGCAAAGTGATACAAGGGAAACCAAAGAACTGGGTTTTGCTTACTCTGGTAAGTCTTCATTTGGGTCTATGCCCTATTTTATGTTCTGTGCTCAACTACTCAACATTTGGCTTTTAGGGTTTATCTAAAGTCTACTTTTCCACCTTTTTTGCCTGTTTTGTTTCCTAAAAAAATGGTCGAAAATGCCGAACAAAATAATGTGCTCTGACTCTTTTGAGGGGTTTTTGCTTTAGTTTTTCAACACTATTGAGGTTTTTTGGGCCTCCAATTTATTGGATCTTGTTTCTGTGATAAGCTATTATCGGCCCATTGAATGAAGCAAAACAAAAAGCAACATGCTAAAAGTGAAGTTCTTAATTAAAATTAACCACACTTGGGATATGTGATGACCCAATCATTTGTTTTCAGTTTATTTGGTTGTTGAGATTATGAAATCTCTACTTGTGATGAGTGATGTTTCATTTGGTTCCAAGACATTTTTATATAAGGGCATTTTTGTTTGTTCTTGAATAGAAAATTATTTGTTCCCTGTAGTCTTAATTAATTACTTTTATAGTATCTTTCTTGTATTCTTGTGCTATACTTTATTGCTTTCTTTCTCCTAGACTACATCAAGTGGCAAAACATTCTACAATTGGCATAGTATTTTTCTATTGCAAGTCCTAAAAGTGGAATATATGACCAAGTTTTTGTGGAGCTGCTATTATCTAGTGGAGCACGTTTACTGCTCTTTTTTTGCTTGGGATTGCTTAGGCATTAGGTGGACTATTTATTGGATTTCTTATGTGCATATGAAGTACATTTATTTAGATTTTGGTGGTCTACTATTTTAATTATTAGTAATTATTAGTAGTGTTAGACTATGTAACCCCAGTCCCCAAGCCACACAAATAAGAAGTGAGAGAGCATTTTCTCTAACTTGATAGGCTATTCGCAAACTCGAGCAACTAGGGTCCTGTTTTTAGCACTTTTGGCTCTTTACAAAGGTAATTTCAGCCTCTAAACTTTATTTGAGCAACTGGGATTCTGTAACCAACATATAGTTCCAGTTTCCAGCATATAAAACTTATTATATTGCACCTAAACACACAGTTTTAGGACTCAGACAGCATTTCCTGCAGCTATTTTTCAGTTTCAGCAACTCTAACTTGCAGTTTTAATCCCCAAATTCACATATCAAGCGGTTAAACTCAGTACATTGATTGAAGCAAAACTAAAAGAAACATGTAACAGGACAAAAATCCTAGTGGAAAGTGAAGTTCTTAATATAAAATTAAGGCTTATGGAACTAAATAAACTAATCCTTAAACTAATCTGTTAACTAATCCTAGTGGAAAATGAAGTTCTCAATGCATGTGGCTTTCAATGCAAATATTGGTCTTTTTATGCATATGTGGTCCCCTTCCTTTTGACTTGAACAGATTTTTTTTTTCATTGAAGAGATGGATGAGTTGTTTATAGTTGAGATACACCATCAAGGCCATTTTCTTGAGAACCCAGTTTGTTATGTGGAGGGATTTGTTAACCATGTTGATGACTGTGATCCTGAGAAATGGTCCAAGCTAGAGGTTGAAGACATAGTAGAAAGGCTTGGTTACCCTAAGTACAAGATTCATTTGATTTGTATTGGGTTTTCATTTGGGAATCATTTCAGTTGTATTTGAGTTAGGAGTTGTTTAGGCGGGAAGATGGTGCCAGCTCAGCAATCCTTGTGAGTTTGTAATAGCCAATCAGACTCTTAGGTTAGCCTAGTATAAAAGAGTTGCTCCAGATGATCTTGTTACCAATTCTACTTCAGCTATGGCAGCTCCAGATTGAGCAGAACTCTTCTGCATGTGTTTTGGAACATTAGTGAGTTGTCTCTTTAAAACTAGTAAGGTCTCACTAGTTTTCTAAACTATGTCTGAAAACTCGTGAGATCTAACTAGTTTTCCTTAATTAGTGAGATCTCACTAGATTCATTTAAACTAGTTAGACCTCACTAGTTTTCAGAGATAGTTTAGAAAACTAGTGAGACCTCACTAGTTTTAAAGAGACAACTCACTAATGTTCCACATGCAGAAGAGTTCTGCTCAATCTGGAGCTACCATAGCTGAAGTAGAATTGGTAACAAGATCATCTAGAGCAGCTCTTCTAACAAAAAGTAGGCAAAATATGGAGGAAAAACTAGAATAACAGTAGGAATAATAAGTAAAATTAGTAGAAAAACACGTTATTTGTACCTGAATCTCTCTCCAAATGGCCTCTTTGATATCCAAATGATTCCCAAATGAAAACACAATACAAATCACTCGACAAGTACATGAGAAGCTTTCTGGTGAGATTGAGCAAAGGCTTACTATTGAGATTGAACAAAGGCTTACTGCTGAGATGGAGGAGCGGCTGAGAAGGGAGGTTGAACAGAGGCTTACCGAAGAGATTGAGAAAAAGTTGAATGAGAAGTTCATGGAACAGTTGAAGAATATGGAGGCTCGAATGGACTTCTTCGAGTTCCGAGCAGGAGTAGATGCCTCCAAACAGGTTAACTAATTCACTGTTAAAAAAATTGAATGCAATCGTGAATGTAGGTAGCTTGTGATATGCTATTTGTATCTTTTTATTATAATACTTTTTTACTGCTTGATTGCTGCATCTGATGTTCAAGGAGAATGATTTTAACAATAATTTATATGCAGGTTTTGGATGCAGGTAGTGGACATCGTGCAACTAGCGAGCATCGTGTACCAAGCGAGCATCATACTGCTAGCGGCCATCGTGGAGTCCAAGAGTCCGTGGGAGATGACATTGATCATGGGAGTGAGCTATTAGGTACTAGGCGAACAAATTCTCAACAGGTATATTTTTTCACCGTGTATGAATATTTAAGCAAGAGTGCCCCTTCTCATCACTAAATTCATTGAAAGTCCCTTGAAATTTACTTGGTTACAGTTACTCGATTTCTCTCAAGCTGCCTACGTTAGATTTTTTTCACAATAGAGGTAGTTATGTCTATATTTCTCTTGTGGTAAGTGAAATTCTCATGTGGTAAAGTTAGTGAAATTCCCCAGTCTAATGAAATTCTCTTGTTGTAAAAGTTGGTGAAATTATCTTGTAGTAAAAATTAGTGAAATTCTCAAGTAGTAAAAGTTAGTGAAATGACTATAAAGACTAGCCGTTTTTATTACAAGATAAAGTTAGTAAAAGTTGCTGAAAAGTTAGTGCCCCCCGTGGTATTCTGAACATCAATAACATTGAATTACGGAAGAATGAGATTTGTATGAACTTAAAGTGAGTTTTCTGAAACTGGATTTTTAATGAATAGCTACAACCGTTGATGATTACACTATGTTAAGTGGGGAGGGGTGGTGTACGGGACCCGGACTTGTGCAACCTTGGAAATCACCGTGTAAGGGTTGAGAATTGAGATACTTTGGTCGGATAGGTTATTCTAGCGGTGGCATATACAGATATACTTATAGAGAACGGTTAATAGACGAAGGTAATAGTGGAAATCATCCCATTCGTGAAACTTGATTTGAGTTTTTGGATTAACTCACTTACAATTTCATGGGTTGTTCAATGATGAATAACAACTGGAGTTGCTAGACTAGCTCAAGTGCTCAACCCTTGCAACCAAATAGGTTTTTGTTTTTTCTTTGGAAGGCCCTGTTGGGTAGTAATCTCTAATTGGGTACTAGTATTGAACTATGAGGGTGTGTCTAATAGCTGATTAAAACTCAAATCAAGCATTTTTAGCATCCTAGAATCCCCTAAGCTCGAAGGGATAGCACCATGCAGTCTTTTATGTTGCAGAGCAAGAACATAGTAGACTTGGAGGTATGCTGCCAAACAACTGATTACAACAGAGTTGCAAAACTAGCAAACAAAAAAACCCACATACATATAAGCTGAATTTGAAACAGAAAGTGAAAACACACACAGACACATGGACACATTTGACTTGGACACGGACACAGACCTACATTTATATTCATTTATTTTTTGTTGTTGACAAGTGTTTTTTTATTTCATTATGACTGTAGGTAATTAGACAGAAAGTATGCTTGGCAAGTTTTCATATTCCGAAACAAGATGTGGCAGAGGGATTTGTTGTTAGTAAGGACCCGTTGCTAAAAATAGATGGAGTTCCATTGGGTCTAGACTTTAGGAAAGTTATGGTTGACAAAGCTATAAAGCCAAATGCCCTTTTGGAAAGGACTCGTCAAGGTGTGACAAAGGTTGGAGATGTTGTGGGCGTTTATGTTCCTTGGCGTTCTAGTGATGTATGATACAGTTTTATTCTCTTGTTTGTCTATTTTTTTTATTGTGCGATTAAATATTTATCTATTTTTTTGTTATTTATTCATTCAGGTGTTTTTGAAAGAGTAGATTATGGTGCGCTCACAAGCTACTTCAAGGGAATTCTCCATTTTGTGTTATGTCTTGTTTCCCTTTTGCCTTTGTTTTTGCATTCAACATTGAAAGTAAATGTCATTATGTTTTGGAAGCAATTAGACGTTCTGGATTAAAGTGACTAGACATTATATTTTGGATGTAAAGAGTTGATTACGACGAATGATTGTAGTTTTGGAAGTGAACTCCTATTAATGAAAGAATGTTATGTTTTAGAAATGTGTATGCCAATGGATATCACTAAATATATTTGTGGCTTCTTTGGCTCAAGAAAAAAGCCTATTGGCAACTACAATATTGTATGCAACGCCCTTTCTACGATGGCATTTTTTGGGGACTCAAAATTTTTTTTACTACTATAAAAAATCTTTTAGCCACTGCCTTGTAGCAGTTGCAAATACTCCCTCCGTCCCTTTTTGTTTGTCATTTTTTGATAATCGTGTCAGTTTTTGATCGCTTATATCTTTTAATATCGATCTCCAAATATATGCAATATGGATCTTGTTTGATAGTTCACGATTAATTCTATTATACAAAGTTTTTAAAACGGTGAAAAACATTATAGATTGAAAGATATAAGCAATTTAAGCCGTATCAGAAAATGGAATAATTGATAAACAAACTGGGACGGAGGGAGTATAGTGTAAACTAGCGACTGCATTGTGCAGTGGAAAAAGAAAGTGTATTGCCACTGCATTGTGCAGTGGCAAAAGATACAATATTAGCGACCGCATTATGTGCAGTCGTAAATATATACTAATTAGCGACCGCAAAACTACGGACTCCAAAAGATGCATTTGCAGTCGCTAATGCATTGCGACGGCAGCATGCCGACGGAAATGACTTTTTGACACCCAACCAATCGCGTCCCTATTTTTGCGGTTGCAAAGCGGACGCGAAAAGCTTTTGTGATGGCATAGTGAGCAATTGCGATGGCACCTTGCGGACGCAAAAAGCCTTTTTTTGTAGTGCGTGCACCCCTGCCGGATTTCATGGGCTCCGTACACCCCTGCCGGATTTCATGGGCTCCGTGCACCCCTGCCGGATTTCGCGGGCTCCGTGCACCCATGGCTAGGGACACCAAACGGGTGATCCCTAGAGTTCATTTTATCCAATAATATCAATTCAAAATCATTTGTCTTTCAAAAGTTCCCAAAAGTCCCATTTGTTCCAAATGTTCACAATTTTCCCCAAAATGTGTCAACCGACGCGTGTCCGATACGTAAAACATAAAATTTGTTAATTCACGTGCCCAAGGGTTAATTTTATGAATTCAAAGTGGATTCGGTGTTCAAAATGGTGGTATGGGTCAAAAACACGAAGATATGGACGATCGGGACCAAACGGGCATCAAAGGGTGGCCTAAAACCACCCCCAAAACAGGGGATAGCCTCTGGAAAACAGGGGCAGCAGCTACACTGCCCAGAAACTGACAGATTTTCACCCTCAAAGGTGTGGAATTTCAACCCAAATGCAAATGTGAAGTCTTAGGCCAAAAATTGGATATGTAGGGCAACAAATGCACATCATGGGAGGGTAATTCAATCAACAACGGTGTCCCCTCTTTGCAACATATGCAATTATTTTTCTTCTTCTTTTTTCTTTTTTTTACCCTCTTTTTTTTTGTTTTGTTTTTTTTTTTTTCACTTCAATTCAGGAACACCACAAATCAAGCACAAAAGCTACATTTCTCCCCAAAATTATACCTCTACACTCTTGCCTCTCTCAAAACACAATATAGAAGGTGGAGTTTAGCAAAGAAAAGGCGAAGTGTTTAAGGCTCAAAATGGCTCGCAAGGGATAATGTAAACAAGAGAGATGAACCGGTTCAAATTCAAGAAAATGCCCATGATCATCTCCTAGGGGTGTAACATCCAAGTAATAAACCAAACCCGAGAGATGTATGCAATTCCAATACTTTGCAAAAGATAATGAGATTGACAACAAATTTAGTTCTTTTTGAGACAAACAAAGAGTTATTTCGACACCTCTCCAAAAGAAAGTTTAAGGCACGAAAGCTCACTAGGGTATAAGTCTCCTGTAGACACCCCAATTTTGAACCCGAGATACGCTCGTGCATCTCCGATGATGAAACGGATCAATCGCGACTACCTGGAACTGGTGAAAATGATTTGAGTTTGACCAAAACCAACCAAACACTACCCAAGCAATCAAAATGTGCCAAACCAACCCAAGCATTGTTGAACCAAGCCAAACCATCAATCTGCCATCCATAGCCTTGAGCGCTCAAGCCCATGGCTTTGAGCGCTCAAACCCCTGAGGAGCACCTTGAGCGCTCAAGTCCACAGCCTTGAGCGCTCAACCCCCGTCCAGTCAGCAACTTGCAGAGTATCTCATCATGAGATTTCCTGCATGGGAGCGTCTGTGGTTGATCTTATACGATCCCTATACGTATAATACATCCCACTAAGTCCTAAAATACGCCTAAAATGCTCCCAAATACATAAACCCACTTCTCTCTCTCTCCTTTCTTCCCTCCCACTCACTCTATAAAACCACCCATTGCCCCCTGGTTTGAGGACGAATTCTACCACTCCTTACCTTCAGTTTCTACCAGAAAACCACTGCTCTCTCTCTCTTTCTTCAAAACCTTCCTTCTACCATTAAAACCACCTACAATACCATCCACAAAACCCAGAAATTCGACCCTTGATCATCGATCAACCACCTACATTGTCCAATTCGTACAGAATACAAGCCAAGAACATCCATAATCAACCTCTCAAAGTCCAGAATCAAGCTCAAGTCTCAAACATTTTCCAAAAGGTAGTAAAAACATGTGATGAACTCACTGTTTTGATCTTTCTGAGGAAGGCTAGGGAGTTTAAGCAAGTTCTCTATACTTGCATTGAACTCACAAAGGCCTGAAAGTTGCTTAAAAACATTTTTCAAATCTGCAGTTACAACAGGTTTGAGCGCTCAAGCCTCTGGCCTTGAGCGCTCAAGCCCAGTTCTGAATAGGCCTCTGTTTTGCTAATTTCTGAGCTTTCTTTTGGTTTGATCATTGTTTGAAAGTTAATTGTGTTCATGTAGCTTTCAAAACAGTTTATTTCCACAACAAAATTACATGCATGAATGTAAATTAACCATTTCATAGTGATTAAACATCAAAAACTTCAAATTTCTCATGTTTGATTGCAAAACAGTGGCTGTCTGTCATTTTGAAACTTTATTTTATGCCTTTGGTGGTCCTGAGGAAGTAATAAAATCAGTTTAAAGGTTAAACAGTGAAAAGCCATGTTATGGCTTGAGCGCTCAAGGTCAGATCTTTGAGCGCTCAAGCTGTTCTTGACCTATTTGCAGTTTTCCAGCAATTCTGATGATGGCTTATGGTTTAATTCTTTGTTAGTGTATATAAGTTGTCAGTATAGTGTTTGTGATCTGGATCCCTCCCTCTTGCAGAATTGGTTTGAGCGCTCAAACTGGTTCTAAAGCAAGTTTGTTTTAAGCATTTTCTGATGATTTCTAAAGGGAGGTGATGCTTGTGTGATGTTTCTGTGGTGTGTTTAAGTCTTAAAGCTGCATCAAATATTGAAAACCAGTAAGAAAAATGTTCGGGTGGAATGAGGGTTGAGCGCTCAAGTCACTACCCTTGAGCGCTCAATCCCCATTCTGGAATCCAGATTGCAAACAGTCTAATAAGTCTCATGTTCGTAATTTCTTGAGTTACTACATGATTTTTGTTGTAATTTATTTCTGTGAACATTTGTAGTTTCATGTTCATCATCCATGTAGATCGCGCGCACAAGCATCCACAGTAAAATCGCATCTCTTGCATGTTTTGTTATTATGTGATTCCCGTCCCCGATTCCTGTTTATGTGAATAAATCAAATTTTAAACATTTCCAAAATCCCACAAAATGTTGAGTAGAGACCGGTTCACGGACCGGGCGAGAGGGGTGCCGTAAAACCCTTCCCCTCTCGTAACCAAACCCCCGAATCCGAGAAATCTTTGGTTCCATCAGGACTAGTGAAATCTTTTTCAGTGGGCAACGAGTCATATTTTTATCGGTTTCTCGGGTTCGGACCTCAAATCCGGGTGGCGACTCTAACAAATCACAATCTTTTTCGAGCAATCTCGGTGGGCCGTCCACATCTCCACTAATCATAGCCTTCGAGAACAAGCAAATCAAAGTTCACAAGTGATCAAAACCCAACAAATGTGATGTACAGTCGTGTCATGCTTAAGTGCCATGATGCCACCCTTGAAACAAACTAGCAAACAGAACTATGGTGGCACAAGACATGCCCATGCAATAGCAGCACGCCTCAACTCAGTCAATCAACAAGTAAGCACAACAAGCCCAAAATTCCATGCCAAAAGATCCAACTTTTTAGTTTTTTTTTTAATTTTTCAAATTTTTAATTTTTTTGGTTTTTTGTTTTTTTCAAGACTCTAAAAAGTTGGATCTTTTGGCATGGAATTTTGGGCTTGTTGTGCTTACCAATTCTGAACAGGTTTCGGACAAGAGATGCTGGGCTTTATGAATTGTGACTTGGGCGTTTAGTCCGGACCCACTTCGGACCGAATTCGGACGAGTAAAGCTGCAAAGTGCAATCTGGGTACAAGGCTTGCTGGTCCAGACCAACTGAGGACAATATCCGGACAAGAGATACTGGGCCATGTAAATGAGTAGCATGGCTGATAGTCCGGACCAAATCCGGACCAAATGCGGACAAGAGTGGCTGATAGTCCGGACCAATACCGGACCATTTGAGGACCATATTCGGACAAAAGGTACTGCATGGGTCAACTTATCACCAAACTTTATAACCAGAAATATGGTACTGCAAGGGTCAAACTTGGTCAAATTAAATTGCTGGGAGCATCATTTTAGATTTCCAAAACCCCACAAAATTGCTAAGTTAAACATTAAAAACGGAAAATTAACACCAATTAAACATGAAGTAATGAACCAAGGACACAAAATACACAAAATTAGCACATGCTAAAAAAAAATAAAAAAATACGTGAAACAAAAACACCAAGAACACAAAATTAACATATGCTAAACATGAAAAATATGAAACAAAAATAATTAAACACAAAAAAAATTTAACCCAAAAATCCACCACTTTCTTCTCGCGAAAGGAACGGGTACTACTTTTCTCCCTAATTTCTCACTTAAAATTTGTGTAGAGAAGGTCATCATAACAATCCCGGGTAAGTCATGACTCAACAGGTTAAATTTCTCAAGGTTTTTCCTCAAAGAAGCCAGAGCCAATCGTCTTTAATGACTATCCGAGGCACTGCGATAAGATTGTTCGAAACCCAGATACACAAACCTAAGGCTAGAAATTAGGTGGCTATACCGGACCAAAACAAGCCGTTCGAGCACGGCTAAACTGGAGGTATCTCAACCTCCATAGATTTATCGTCTCCTAGACTTCCTTAACGCTCAACAATCCGGATAAACCGGATCGATCAAATTAATCTCCTCAATCACCTCCTTATTATAAATTCCCTCCACATACGGCTTAAGACGCTAACCATTAACCTTGTTAATTGTTCCATCGCGTGGATCTCTTATTTCAACCGCCCCACGAGGGAAAACTTTATGCACAACAAAAGGACCATCTCACCTAGACCTCAACTTACCGGGAAACAAACGCAAGCGCGCATTAAAGAGCCACACCTTTTGGCCAGGCTCAAAAGACTTCCGAACTATGTGTTTATCGTGAAAAGCCTTAGTCTTATCCTTATAGATTCTCGAACTCTCATACGCATCATTGCGCAACTCTTCAAGCTCACTCAATTGGAGTCGACAATGAGACCCGACAGCGGCCATATCGAAATTAAACTTTTTAATGGCCCACAACGCCCAATGTTCCAACTCCACCGGTAAGTGGCATGCCTTACCAAAAACCAATCGGTAAGGGGACATGCCAATAGGGGTCTTATATGCAGTACGGTAAGCCCACAACGCATCGTCCAGTCCAGTTGACCAGTCTTTGCGTGATGCACCCACCGTTCTCTCGAGAATTTTCTTACTCTCCCTATTTGAGACCTCAACTTGACCACTAGTCTGCGGATGATAAGGTGTCGCCACCTTATGCGAAATGGAGTATCGCCGGACTAGGGCCGCAAAGTACTTATTGAGGAAGTGGGTCCCCTCATCACTTATGATCGCTCGCGGATAGCCAAACCTACTAAAAATATTACTTTGCAAGAACTTGATAACCACCTTGTGGTCATTAGTCTTGGTGGTCACCGCTTCCACCCACTTTGAAACATAATCAACTGCCACTAAAATGTACTCATTCCCAAAGGAGTTCGGGAACGGGCCCATGAAATCAATCCCCCAAACATCGAAAATTTCCACAACTAAGATAGGGGATAGTGGCATCATGTCTCGGCGAGACATATCCCCGGAGCGTTGGCACCGGAGACACGTCTTGCAAAACTCGTGAGCATCTTTAAAGAGAGACAGCCAATAGAAGCCGCTCTGCAACACCTTGGCTGCTGTTTTCCTCCCACTAAAATGTCCCCCACACTCAAGAGTGTGACAAAAAGTAAGAATACTATGACGGATCACTTGGTCCATGCAATACTTGAAAAGTACCGGATCCTCCCATAAATAATGCCCAACTTGTGAGAAAAATCGTCCCTTATCTTGCTGGGACCAAAAAGATGGAATCTCACCAGTGGCTAGGTAGTTCACGATGTATGCATACCACGGAGGCCGAACTTGCGACACCTCAAAGAGTTTCTCATCGGGGAATGAGTCACGTAGAGGCAATGTGTCGCACGAGGAATCAACTAGGATCCTCGACAAGTGGTCGGCTACAGAGTTTTTGGATCCCTTCTTGTCCCGAATTTCAAAATCAAACTCCTGTAGCAACAAAATCCATCGAATTAACCTTGGTTTCGCGTCCTTCTTAGAAAGCAAGTGTCGTAAAGCTGCATGGTCGCCGTTCAAAAAAAAAAGCTGCATGGTCGGAGAACACAACAACTTTAGACCCGAGAAGGTAGGACCGAAACTTGTCCAGCGCAAATACTACCGCGAGTAATTCCTTCTCCGTAGTAGTGTAATTCAATTGAGCATCGGAGAGAGTCTTGCTTGCGTAGTATATCGCGTGGGGAATCTTGTCACACTGTTGGCCAAGGACGGCGCCAACTGCATAGTCAGACGCGTCACACATAATCTCAAACGGTAAGGACCAATCGGGTGACTGCATAATAGGCGCAGAGGATAGGGCATCTCTCAAAGTGACGAAGGCCATCATGCACGCCTTATCGAAGACAAAAGGAGTGTCCTTGGCAAGGAGGTCGCACAAGGGTTTAGCAATTTTGCTAAAGTCTCGAATGAAGCGGCGATAAAAGCCCACATGCCCTAAAAATGACCGAACTTGCTTAACAGAGGAGGGGGGTGGAAGCTTCGAGATTAAGTCAACTTTGGCCTTATCAACTTCAATCCCCCTCTTGGACACTACATGTCCTAGCACTATGCCCTCTTGAACCATAAAATGGCTCTTTTCCCAACTTAGAACTAAGCTCTTCTCCACACAGCGCTCAAGCACCTTGCTCAAGTTGTGGAGACAATCCTCGAAAGAAGTCCCAAAGACCGAAAAGTCATCCATGAAGACTTCAAGGGATTGTTCCACCAAGTGGAGTTTCACTACCTCCTTGATCACCACCTCCTTCATATTAGGGTTCAACCTCCGCTACATCTCACGTGAGGGCTTAGCATTCTCTTCACAATTTATGCGATGCATGCACCTGGAGGGATCAATACCCTTCAAATCCACCACAGACCACCCAATGGCACCCTTGTGCTCTTTAAGCACCTCAACAAGCTGACCGTCTTGCATAGCAGAAAGGTCAGACGCTATAATAACAGGAAGGGTATCCTCGGCACCCAAAAACACATACTTAAGATTAGCTGGGAGTGGCTTAAGCTCAAGCTTCGAAGGAACCTCTAGAGATGGAGGGGCTGACTCTGTCGAGAGGGAAGGCTTCAAACTGTGGTGCCCACTTCGGCGGTGAACTATCAAGCAATAAATTCACCTCCGCAATGGATTGATCAATATCAAACTCCTCATACCCAAAATGTGCCAAACATGCGGCCAACGGGTCGTCAGTCAAAATGTAAGGCATGGCTTCTCAACTAAGTCCTCGATAACATCGACTGAAAAGCAGTCTTCCTCCACTTGAGGTTGTTTCGCGCTATTATAAACATTAAGCTTAAGGGTCATATTACCGAACGTGACCTCCATCTCTCCACTCCTCACATGTATATTAGTATTGGCCGTCGCCAAGAATGGACGGTCAAGTATAACAGGTGTTTGCTGTCTGAGGGTGTTCACCGGTTCTGTGTCAAGGACTATAAAATCAGCAGAGAAGTAGAAATCATTGACCTTGACCAGAACGTCCTCAACTACACCACGCGGTACCTTTACAGATCTATCAGCTAATTGCAAGGTTACCGTCGTGGGTTTTAACTCTCCAAGTCCCAATTGCTCGTACACAGAAGTAAGGGATCAAATTAACACTAGCCCCCAAATCTAACAAAGCGCACTCTATGACATGACTACCAATAATAATGGCAATGGTAGGCGTGCCCGGATCTTGCATCTTAGGGGGAGTGATGGATTGAAAAACTGAGCTCACTTGCTCGGTGAGAAGGACCTTTTTGGACACATTTGCCCGAGATTTCCGCTTATGAGTGCAGAGGTCCTTTAGGAACTTGGCATAATTTGGGATTTGCTTTATGGCCTCGAGGAGGGGTATGTTCACATTCACGCATTTGAATATCTCTAGAGTATCCTCCATAGAAGTCGGCTTCTTTGCATAGGGAGATGGCCTATTTAAAGCAGCGGGGAATGGGGCTTTAGGCACGTAGGATGGTGCCTTGGAGCCCATGGTCGTGGCGGTGGGTGGAGAAGTAGTGGTTGGAGGGATTGCCTCCTTACTATGAGAATTCCCCTCCCCGGGATCAGATTGGGAGAAGGGACCCTGGTGCTCCTTGCGTTGTGGCTTCTCTGGTCGGGTTTCAATCTCTCTCTTATTTTGAAGGGACATGAGAACATTCGCCTGTTGGAAGTTATTAGTCCCTTGATTCCCCTCACACTGGTTTTGGCCTCTCGGGTTCTGAACTGGCTGACTAGGCAACCTACCCTCCTCTCTGCGATTCATCGTGTTGGCCAATTGGCCTAGTTGCGCCTCCATTCGTGCAATGGATTGTGTATGAGAATTTACCTGTTGTTGGGTAGCAGTCATCATCTCAAAAGCTTTTAAAAACTTATCCTCGAAGGAAGGGTCCCTCGAGAACTGGGCTGGCGCTCAATTAGGGGGTGGATGCTGATGGTTCGCATAACGGTAAGCTGCAGGATTATACGGTGTGGACCATGGCCTAGACTGTGGGACAGGGGCATTGTCCTGTGGCTGTTGCCACGACAAGTTAGGATGGTTCCTAAGACTCGGGTGATAAGTGTTAAAGGAGGGATCACCCGGTTTAGGATAACTCTGAACATTAGTGGGCTGGACTTGCTCTTCCGCAAAACCTGGGAACTGGTCTCTCGCCGGACACTCTGTAACATAGTGGGCTGGACTAGCACATAGGGAGCAAGCCTCCTGAAAAGTAGGAGGAGGAGGCGGAGTGGAAGTCGAGCCCAAACTCAAAAACTGATCAAGTTTCTCAGTGAGAGAATCAACCTTAAGCGCAAGGTGGTCAAAAGGGCTAACCTCATACAAACCCCGTGGCTTTGAAGAACTGGCCACGTTGGTTGCCCTATCACTATGCTGGTAAGTGGCATGGTGCTGGGAGGTATCACTCATTGTTTCAAAGAGCTCCCATGCCGTCTGCTCATTTTTGTTCATTAACGAGCCTCCACATGAGGCATCAACCATCATCCTATAATGAGAATTCAACCCGTCGTAAAAACATTGCACCAACTGCCACTGTGGAATGTCGTGGTGCGGACACTTCCTAATGAGGTTACCATACCTCTCCCAAGCCTCGTGAAGAGGCTCATTGTCATTCTGTCGGAACGAAGTAATCAATTTTCGATAATGAACTGTTTTGCCTATGGAGAAGTATTTCTTAAGGAACGCATCCTTAAGTTGATCCCAACTAGTGATCGAGTTCGCGGGTAAAGTACTGAGCCAATGTTTGGCACTCTTTTTCAGTGAAAATTGGAACAAGATTAACCTAAGCACCTCATTAGGAAAATTATGAATTTGAAGTGTGGAGCTTATGGTTATGAACTCGTCAATATGCTGATAGGGATCCTCCTTAGTGAGCCCGTGAAAGTTGGGCAACGCATGCAGTATGCTAGGTTTAATCTCATAGTGTGTCGCCGTGAACGGCGGCAACTAGATGCATGATGGTGCAACATAAGATGATGGCAAAAAGTGTGTGTGAAGTGGGGCAGGGGCGCGGCAGCTGCCCTTGGCGGATTACCGCCCCCTGGCGGATTAGCACCATTCTCAATATCCCCCATTGAAAGTAAATCAGTCTCACTCTTAACCCTACGTCTCTTTCCAATATCCAGATTGAGAGGAGCAAGTTGGGGTTTTTGAGACCGACGACCAAACATACACAGAGACAAGCAAATAAAAGGGAAACAAGACTTACAGTGAGCAACGATATCGCTTTTATATCACGGCACCGCTTTTCACTGGTCGATCCTGCTCAATTGAATGCTTCGCTACTTGTGCCCTGAGTATCACTTAGCAAACAGAAAATTAAAAAGCCCTAAACTAAGAATTAAAATAAAAATTAATCGAAACTAAGCAACCGTGCAAATTGTCCCCGGCAATGGCGCCAAAATTTGACCGTGTCGTGCCGAGTCAAAAATAAATATTTAATAACTAGGAATTAGCTTTTATTCCCGAGAATAGCGGTTAAGTCCGAGTGTCGATCCACGGAGAGAAACTGGCTGAGTTGCGTTATTTCCAATTAACTTCTAATTTAATTCGGTAGAAAGATGTTTGATTGGTTATGAAGTAATTGAACTAAAAAGCGCAATAATTAAAAAGGCAATAATTAAAAAGGATTTAAATTGATGGAGAGGGAATCTAGGGTTTAGAATCCACTCCACCCTCGTAACCACAACCTTCGCATAGATTAGGTTGATAATCGAATCACAAAGGATTATCGCTAGGGCTTGCAGTCCCCATCGATAATCGTCAAGAAAATATGTGTTTGTTAAAAGACATAGATCCCATAGCACGGACCGTCTCACAGTGCGACACGATCCGTCTTACGAGCATAATCTATCTCAGAACTCCAAACACAACGTTGAAAACAGTTATATGAACTGGTATTTGAAAGCCAGCATGCAAATACGCAATAGATTTGAACGAATAAAAATACGATTCCATTGATCTATGAAACCAAATTCTGAACATATAACTTGATTCGATCAAAACCCTAACCTACGCAAAATAGAATGGTTACTTGGTGTAGAGTTTTATCCTCCCCCTAGATAGGGGGTTTAGCCGGCCATGAAGAGAGTTGAAATGCTTGAAATCGAAGAACTCGCGAAGAAAATGAAGAACAATCCGTTTCTCTCTCTAAAGTTGTCTCTCAAAATAGTTCGGAACCCTAGAATTATGTTTTGATGTTCTATTTATACTAGGAGACCTAAAAGTTACATAAAACGCGTCCAAAACGTTGATTTCTGTGTTCGTTTGACCGGACCAAGATATGGGTGAACCAGACCAGAGAAGCTGGGAGCTGTACGAACCCACCGGTATGCTTCGTCCGGACCAAGAATTTCCCTCGTCCGGACGAAGGGTGCTGCAAGGTAGGTTTTGTCGTGTTAAGTGTTGGTCCGGTCCCGGAAAGTGTTGGTCCGGTCCAGGGATGCTGCAACTTGAATTTCCGCTCCTTTTTGTACACCTCTTCCCATCCCCGGCGCTTTTAAATCGCTCCAAAACACGTTTTCCAAGTTCTCGAGCTTCTAAAACCTGAAACACCACACACCAACTAACGCTAATTAGTTAACTGTATAACCCAACTAACAAAGCATAAATTGGAAGGATTAATGGGTGCTTTTCAGCACCTATCAAAACCCAGTATATAGCAGCGGCTAAGGATATCTTGTACACTGTACGGAAGCTAGAAAACCCTCTCCTATTATTGCACAGCCAATCCACTTCACTAGCCAGCCCAAGACATGGTCTAAAAACATGATTTTTGTGCAACACCAAACTCCACACAGCTTTAGAGTAAACACACTCAAAAAACAAGTGGTTATGAGTCTCATGCGCAGTAGAACAAAGCAGGCAGCGAGCATGTCGTTACCTGTGCATCTATGTGAAAGTGGTATTGTTTGGAATTAGATCTGTTCAATTGAGAAAGAGGGCCTTTCTTTTTCTAAGCAAACCTCCCCCCTTCCGGCTATGCTACTGTTGTTCTTTCATTTGTTTCTTTGGTTGTCCTTTGTTGTGTTAGAAAAAGCTTTTAAAATTTCTTTAAAATAATTTATTGTGTCTAATTATATTTGATAAATAAATGGGTGATTATTGGATATCAATTTTGTAACTCCCCACACATATAATCGTGGGATTCATATAATTATTAACCTTTGGCCTATATATATGGTGTAGAAAATCACAGGTGGAGATAATATATATATATATATATATTACTTGATAAAATTAGGAAGGATTGCTTGTGTTGTTTTACAAGCTAAGTGAGATATAGTTTGAGTATCTGATATTTTGAGCATACGGGCAATTCTTGATTCGTGTGGAAAGCTTTAGCTGCACACAAAGCTTCCGTGGATGATCGTTGTATCTTGGGAGTGGAATGTCACACAACTCGGTGCAAGCGGGGACATGTCTTCTCTTAGGAGAGCGCTTTACGTGTGCCTCGATCAATATAAGTGTTTCTACTCTCTCTTATTTCATATTTGTAGTATCGTATATTATTTGTTTGTTGTGTCGTTATCTCCAATTATATAAATTTACAGAAATTCTAATTAATATTTCCAACAATCTAAGAGAAGATATGTCAGAATTTTCTGTAAAAATTGGAGACCTTTTGGGTGCCGTGTTAACGTGACTTGGGCTAACACATACCTAATTTTTACTGCTATGAACATTAAATTTTGTGCTAAAGCAAGAAATGATTTTCCACTTTTTCGTTGAAAAGAGAAGTTTTGGATATTCGGAAAAAGGAAAAAACATTGTTGGTACGTAGAAGCCCTGATTTATTACAAATATAACCTAGGTCTGTAGTATTCCTACTTTGTTTTATTCATTCTTGGTATTTAGAAATTTGTAACTGTTCATTTAAAGTCTTTATTTCTTAGGATGAATTATGTTGATTCTTTTGTCTAGGTAACGGATTTACACTAAAGTTCAATATGAATTCAGAGACTGTAGTGAATTCATTATGTCTTTTAATCGGCGGAAGTTACATATAATAATTAAAATGACCGAGAATGCATTCATTTATTTATTTATTTGTTGGACTCTTAAATATTATGTTGTTATATTTCACAATTTTTAGCT
Organism: Vaccinium vitis-idaea; assembly: GCA_963854785.1. Taxonomy (NCBI): domain Eukaryota; kingdom Viridiplantae; phylum Streptophyta; class Magnoliopsida; order Ericales; family Ericaceae; genus Vaccinium; species Vaccinium vitis-idaea. The sequence continues at coordinate 37,683,811 of OY978226.1, read as the reverse complement.
ATTGGCATATGGACATTATATAGTTAATTGTCATGTATAACATGTGAGAAATGTCTGTTAGCTGTGAATGAAAAAAAAACTTGATATTGACCAGACTCGATGGGAAAATTGTGCATAACTGGTTTGGGGTGAGAGAGATGTGTGGGAAAAAAAAATTGGATTTAGCTGTTTGATGATCAAATACGTTTTTGTTAACCACGTTATGTTCTAAATAAAATTTCTTGTTACTCTTTGGAAAAGAAAGGTTGTTATCTCAAATTGATACATGTGAGAAAAAGAGGTTAAGTTCAATAATCTTTTCAAGCTAGGAATCTAATTTTTCTTCAAAGTCGGTGGAAGAGAAAACATTTTTTTTTAAAGTTCATAGTTGGTTTCAATCGGGAAAAAAAAGAAAAGAAAAAGAAAGATGTTTTGTCAAGCTGCTCATGACGAAAATAGATTCTTGAAATGTTGGTTTAACACTTGGAGCATTAAAGGTTTTTCATGAACGTTTATGAGTTCATTTTTTATTTGTATTTATAAGGGGGTTACAAAGTAATTGTTAATATTTTCTCTATATACTAATTACATTGAATTGAGAAGTTACAAACTTCATCCATGTGTTAAAAAAAAAAAAAAAAAAGTCCTTTATTTTAAAAGTACACTGGTCTTTAAACTTATTTTTGACAAAAGTTTAAAGAAATATTTGACATGTGGGGGTTTGAAAGGATTTAAATAAAGTTGTGATAATTTTTTACGGCATATACGAGTTATTTGAAAAGGCTCCTAGTAGTGAAAAGACTACTGGCCTTATGATCGGGAAAAAACCTCGAGAAGGAAACAAAAGAAGTGGTATGAGTCATATGACTACTAACCACACGAGGAAAGCACATGACGGTTAGTAGTTGCTTAGACTACTAGTCATGAGAAGGGGAAAAGTGATATAGAACTCTGAAAGATTGCATTTCTATTTATGAGATGGAAAAAGTGGTTCCGTGTGGGGGTCAAGATCATTGGCCAACATAAGGCGAGAAAACGATTTAAAAGACTCTAAATGAAAGTGGGAAGTGCGATGTTGGTAAACAAAAACAGTGGTTCCTAGTAGCTTATTGACACTACTGGCCACAATATGTAGCTCCTAGTAGAAGGCTACTGGTCACTAAAATTAGTGATTCCTAGTAGAGGGCTACTGGCTACCGAGGACGGAAATTCCTTGTAGACCAAGTTTATTTGATGGGTCTAAAATATATGTTGCTTCGATTCCAAAGACTCATTTTATGAGTCCTATATAAAAATAAAAATAAAATTTGTTGCCTCGATTGATTTTGGAACATGTGGGTTCGATGTTGCGTCGATTTATATTGATCAAAGTACATGTACTAGATCCAAAGCATATATATTGCCTCGAATCAATGTGGCTTTCGGTGAGAGAATTGGATTGATTGTTTATTTACCTCGAATCAATGTTGCTTTCGGTGAAATAATTGGATCATTTTATGGATCCAAAAATTTATGTGTTGCTTCGATCGAAAACAAAATGACTTGGTGGGGTCCTGAACATCAAATTTTTGATGAGTCTCTCGGGGAAAAGACATGCTAGAAATAAAAAGGTAAAATGCTATATGCATAAGAAAGATTAGTGCGGAGGCTAATCGAAAATCATTGAGGGGTTTGGGACTGAAGCCTATAAATTAGTCATCACAGTGGACACCCAACCTTTGTGATTGGAGATCCCATGAAGAAGGTTCAATGGGTAACAACGAAACTGTAGGTTGACTAGAAAGATCACGACATTTTTATGAGGGGTATCCCTAGTCCCATTCCTATGGTGATAGTGATCTTTTTTGTGACGCTTGAGGAAGAGTTTAACTCTGAATGAGTCCGAGGCAGGTATTCTGCGGGGTATTGGTCACAAATAACCCTAAAGGTCTCACCTAAGTGAGTGTGGTAGTGGGGTCGCTACTGTGGGAGATTAGGCTACTCCCTAAAGACACTCATGATACAGGATACGTGCGCATGACCGTAACGCGCAAGCCTGACTAGAATCAAAATGAATTGCTTGTACTGTGTGTGGGGTAAGCAGAAGTTTGGCTCAAGGACCCAGTTCAAGACATTTAGTTCACTATGGCGCCTGCAAACGGAACTTATTTTCACTAAGTGTAGGTTCAAACCCGGAAGGTACCTACACCCATTCCACAGTAAAAATGCTCGTGTATGAATAATATTGCTTTTATATTTCGGAAAGATTTTAAAATCTTGTGGGAAATTGTTAGAAAAAGCTTTTAAAATCTCTTTACAATAATTTATTGTGTCTAATTATATTTGATAAATAAGTGGGTGATTATTGGATATCAATTTTGTAACTCCCCACACATATAATCATGAGATTTATGGCCTATATTAGATGATATTTATGGGTTTCTATATCATATAATTATTAACCTTTGGCCTATATATGTGGTGTAGAAAATCACAAGTGGAGATAATATATATATATATATAGAGTCCCGATCTAGTCCGGGAGTCCCGGATCCGGGACTCCACCTTCCCGATATTTTTTTGACGATCCGAACCGTCCAATGTGTTCAAAAGGTGTTTTCCAAGGCCCACGCGGGAAATCTTCAAAAAAAAACACCGGGAAGGGCTTGATCCAAGCGGTTTTCGCAAAACTGTAAATATGCAATTTTTGCGAAAAACTGCTTGGATCAAGCCCTTCCCGGTATTTTTTTTTGAAGATTTCCCGCGTGGGCCTTGGAAAACACCTTTTGAACACATTGGACGGCTCGGATCGTCAAAAAAATATCGGGAAGGGCTTCAAAACGCTTCAATCCGGGATTTCCGGGATCCTTGACTGGATCGTCCGTGTATATATATATATATTACTTGATAAAATTAGGAAGGATTGCTTGTGTTGTTTTACAAGCTAAGTGAGATATAGTTTTAGTATCTAATATTTTGAGCATACGGGCAATTCTTGATTTGTGTGGAAAACTTTAGCTCCACACAAAGCTTCCGTGGATGATCGTTGTATCTTGGGAGTGGAATGTCACCCAACTCGGTGCAAGCGGGGACATATCTTCTCTTAGGAGAGCGCTTTACGCGTGCCTCGATCAATATAAGTGTTTCTACTCTCTCTTATTTCATATTTGTAGTATCGTATATTATTTGTTTGTTGTGTCGTTATCTCCAATTATATAAATTTACAGAAATTCTAACTAATATTTCCAACATGTTGTACCAATAGTATACACTTTTCATGGGGCTGATCACGGTTTTGACACAGTGGATCTCCTCTTTAGGAGCAGGAGGGAGGGAGGGTCGTTGCATTCTCCCTCAGGACGATTATTGTGGCCACCCACTTGCCTCTAAGCTACTACTTGTAGTAATTATGCACTCCCAAGAGGGCTGGCCCTCCCCCGGTTTTTCGTACCTGTCTTCATATGAGCACAGGGCAGATCCGATGTGTAGATGGTTCAGGAGATCCTTGTAGCTGCTCGTTTCGCTAAAAGATCAAAACTAGAATTGATTCCCCAGATATTTTACGGGCTATTGTTGGAATGCATGGTTTTTGTAACATGGGAAAATAAGCATTTTAATTACTTCTCAGGCAATGCTATTTGCTGCAGAAATTAACATCATACGATGGAAACGTGAAACCCAAAAATTGTCTCTCTGCATGTGTGCTAAGGCTTCATACATCGCACCCCTCCTGGATTACGGCACTGGCAGAAGCCTCAGGCACTGCTCTGTCCTCTTTTTTTACTTCCAAATGTACTCCGTCTGTTCATGTGTGTATAAAACCTGTAAACCGCTTTGGTTCACAGGATGAGTAGTGATTCTTGTCCACTCCATGAAGTAAAATGTGCAGTCTGATCCCTTTATGGCTGGCCAGTTGAATTTTATCCAGATCGACTCATTTAATTTCATTTAATTTTATTGTCTGATATATTTGCATTTTATTGGTCTATTTTGTAGCTAAGATTTTTTAATGGTAGAATTTTTTTTCTCTGATATGAGTTTTTTAATTTTCCAAATAATTTTTTATAATGCTTATAGGCTAAATTATCTGCCGAAGAGTGTTCGGGCTGGAATTGGTAATTGTTTGATTGGTGGAACGTTAGGTGGAATGGTGGGAGGCCAGAAGTATTCGAAATATTTAGAAGCAAAAATCTAAATGTTGAAATGAGGGGTACTATGGGCCAACACGCTAATAGTTGATCCATAATAAATGAAGAGTTAAGGCTGATGTTTTAAACTTAGATTTCCTAGGCAATCAAATATAAATAAATGAGTTAAAAGTAGTTTTTGTCATATGCCTCATAGGCACATGTTAACAAAGCCCAATTTTTAAAACCAAAAAAGGACAATATAGTTTTGGGGGTAAATAACGGTGTCCGTTAATGACGGCATCGCTTATGTCATACTCCCTCCGTCCCAATTTAAATGCTCTCTACGGTTATGTGTGTTTTTTTAAAACTCTTATAGTTTTCATTTTATAATGTATTTTATATGCAATATGGATCTTATTTGATACATCTCAATTAGTTCTATTAGACAAAAATTTTAAAAACTTTGAAAACCTTATCAATAAAAAGATATAGATGTCTGAAAATGACACGGATATATGTAGGGAGCATTTAAAATGAGACGGAGGGAGTAGTTGGCAAAGTGCCCACTCTTTCAACGAGATCGCGTCCCACTTTCTTGCTTTATAAATTTCGGCAATAGATGCGATCCTTCCGACCCGCCTCCTCATATTCTCTATCTATTCCCCCGTTCCCACCTCCATTTCCCATCTATTCTTCCTTCTCTCTCTCTCAAGACGAACAATCGACGATTTTAATTTGCGAGATATTCAGCAGGTAGGCAAAAATTTGTAAAGATGGGTTGTTGTTTGTCTTTAACAGGATCAGGAGCAGAAGGAAGAGGTAGCGAAATGGATATTAATACTACTGCGAGTGTGATAACGGCGAATGGGGATCTACACCAATATACAATTCCCCTGACCGTATCTCAAGTCTTTGAGATGGAATTCCCAACGAGGACGCCACCTGCTGCCAACTACTTCTTCGTCTGCAACTCAGACCGCCTCTACTACGATGACTACATCCCTGCGTTGGATGCAGAAGATGAATTACAGGCGAATCAGATTTACTTTGTGTAAAATCTATAACTGTATTTAAACTATTATGCGAAAAACAGATATAATCAAGATCTCGAATTCAACACATCTCAAGAATAATAAAATAAACATACCTGTGACGATCATCGAGATTAGAAGGAACAAACCCCTTAATTAAAAACACCTTAATTCTTGGCTCACCTTCTTCTCTCTGTCTCTAACCTTATAGAATACCCGAACACTTTAATTGATGGAAAAATTGTATGTAGAAGGGGTGGGTATTCTACTTTTTATAGAGGAGAGGAGAGGGCCTTAGAGATAATTATAAAAGACTCCTAATCCATCAAGGACTCTTTTATGTAGAGTATTTCCCAAACAAACTCTAATTGGTTATGATGACGAACCGTATCTTTTATTGGCTTATATGATATTGGAGTCCCAATTGTAACAAACATGCATAAAACATGGAGTCTTAGTGGGACACAAAAATGTGAGTCTAACATTCTCCCACTTGGCCCACTAAGCCGATTGAGATGCAAAGTGTAATTTGTCAAAATATGCAATTTTCTTATAAACGACTCGACTGGGCTCCACATTGAAAAACTTAGACACGTGATCACGAATTTAAAAAGCCAATAGGTTCAAACCAATTAGAAACTTTAATATTGTGATTAATTCAGACCACCAATGTGAGTCATAAGGGTTGTATAGCACCATGCCATATTCCCTTCTATACACCACACCATTGATAACCTTCACTAACCAAGTCCTTAATAGGAAAACTACCATTATGTTTAGGCTGCATTGCCTAAAAGCCCCTATAATTTGTCTTGTCAAGACATTCCTGTTGTACAACATCCAACATAATATGTGCACGCTATGGACGGCCCACTGAAATTTGTTCGATTTTGCGTTTGAAAAGATTGTGATTGTTAGAGTCGCCACCCGGATTTGAGGTCCGAACCCGAGAAACCGATAAAAATATGACTCATTTGCCCATTTGAAAAAGATTTCACTGATCATGGCGAAACCAAAGATTTCTCGGATTCGGGGGTTTGGTTACGAGAGGGGAAGGGTTTTACGGCACCCCTCTCGCCCGGTCCGTGAACCGGTCTCTACTCGACATTTTGTGGGATTTTGGAAATATTTGAAATTTAATTTATCCACATAGATTGGGAATCAGGGATGGGAATCACATAACAACAATATATACGCAAAAGATATGAATCTATGGTGGATGCTCGTGCACGTGATTTATATGGATGATGATAATAACAATAAAGGAAATTACTACAAATACTCACAGAAGTAAATTAAAATAGAAACTATACAACAACTCAAGAAATTATGAACATGAGACTTAATAAACCGACTTGCACTCTGGATCCCAGAATAGGGATTGAGCGCTCAAAGGTGGTGGCTTGAGCGCTCAACCTTCCAAACCAGTTTGAGAGCTTAAAGCTCATGGATTGAGCGCTCAAACCAGTTCCTGATTCCAGTGAATGTGACCCCCTTTTTTACAGCCTGTTTTTCTCATTCTTTACAAGATCAAACTTTAATAAAACATTTTTTAGAAGAATATGAGCTGGGAATTAAATGTTGATCTTACAAAGGAGAAGAAAAGGAAGATTAAAGCCACGAATATGAAAGAAAAGCGCAAGAATTTAAACATGAAGGAGAGAATCTGATCATAAACATGAGTACAACAACTCATACACACCAGAAAGAAGTTTAAACATGATCCGTCATCGAAACAACCAGCAATCAACAATTGAGCCAAGAACAACTTGAGCGCTCAAAGGAATCTCCTTGAGCGCTCAAGCCATCATATAGCTTTCTGATTTTTTGACTTTAAAATAGGTTTTTGATGAATCTCAGGATCTCCAGTACATTAAATAAGAATGATTAAAGATGGTTCAGCCACTGTTTACCCTTTATGACCAGGTTTATAGACATTAAAACCTTAAAAAGGCTAAAAGATGTACATGCATGAACATTTAAGATGTAAAAGATTATTTGGAAAATGAAATAAACACCTCAATAGCCTTATTATATTGTTCAAAGGGCTATAGAAAACCCAGAAGCATAAAACAGTGACTGACCCAAAACTGGGCTTGAGCGCTCAAGGCCTTAGGCTTGAGCGCTCAACCCCTATTGCAACAACAAGTTTTTAGAATGTTTTGATTGTATATTTTTGACCTTTTAAGCCCAATGCAAGTATAAAGGACTTGCTTGAACCTACTGGTGTCCCTCAGAAAACCCAAAATGTGAGGTTTTCACATGTTTAACTACCTTTTGAACTTGATTGAAAGCTTGAACTTGATTTTGGGCTTGGGGATGGGCGATTATGGATGGTTGGTTAGTATTCTGGATGGGTGAAACAATGGATGAGGTTGATTGATCAATGGATGATCAGTAGAGGTGGTATTTGGAACTTGAAAGATGGTTTTGATGGTTGGTTTGGATGAAATGTAGGTGGTTTTGTAGAGAGAGAGAGAGGATGTTTTCTGGAGGAATTGAGAGCTGGAGTATCAAAATTCGTCCCCTTGAAACCATGGGTAGTGAGTGGTTTAAGTAGGCAGTGAGTGGGGGGGAAGAGAGGAGAGAGAGGTAGTGGGTTTGTATTTGAAAGTGGGTTAGGAGTAGATTTAGGAGTAGATTAGAGCAATGTAGGACGTATTATACGTGTTCAAGACGTATACAGGTGGTTAGACGCTCCTCCCTGCATGAAATCTCATGATGAGATACTCTGCAGATTCTTGACTGGGATCAGAGTTGAGCGCTCAAAGTCGTAGGATTGAGCGCTTAAGGTGCTTCTCAGGGGCTTGAGCGCTCAAAGTAAAGGCCTTGAGCGCTCAAGGGCATTGGTGGCAGGTTGATGGTTTTGCTTGGTTTGGTTATTTTTGGGTGATTTTGGACTGTTTGGAAATGTTTGGTTGATTTTGATCAAGTTCAAACCATTCTCACAAGTTTCGGATAGTCATGATTGGTCCGTTTCATCATCGGGAATGCTCGAGCGTATCCTGGGTTCAAAATCGGGGTGTCTACACACGCATAATTGGACACAAGAAAATCAGAAACAAAATATAATGTGCGTAAAATAGTGTCATGCACAGTAACCACTCAATCAAGGGTTGTCAAAGGACCCATCCTGATAACATGTTATATAAGCCTTTGATGGCAATCCCTCCGTTAAATGATCAACAATCATAAGAGTGGTACTTAATTTAAAATTGACACTTGTTGTTTCTGGACTCATTCTCTAATAACCAAGTACGTTATTTCCATGTACTCGGAATCACTTAAATGCTTGAAAATCTTAGAGAATAAAAATGCAGCGGAATTATTATCATAAATCTTCATTTGATCTGGCAAGTGAGTCGACAACACCAAGACCAAAGATGAAGTTCTACAATCATAAACATGACATGTGGCCTCAAAGCACGCCACAAACTCGGTCTCTATTATGTGCGAAGCAGCAAGGGAATGCTTCACACTTTTTGTGAGATTGCTCCACCATCCAGCAGAAAGAAGAATAAACGATAATATTTACTTTCTGCTACCGAGACAACCAACAAAATTTAAATTCGAGTATCCAATTTTCTAAGTGAGCATATAGTCCGCTAACATTTTGTTTTTTTATAACTGTCTTCACTGCCCTCAAATGTTCCATTCTAGCGTAAGTCTGGGCATACATCAAAACTCCCTAAAATCATTCATATGCTTTCTTAAGGTACTGGTTTTCACTTAATTTATTACCCTTCAACATGGTGCATCACTGACTGAGCAATACTGCATAATTCGCTTAAGAACTCGATCGATATACTCTTCTGAGATAGACGTAGCAATTTTCCTCTCGAGATCGATCCCTAAAGATCTCTATGCCAAAATATAAAATATCTCATAGTCACAGATCAACCATCTTAAAGTTCTGAACAATATATTCCTTGGTTTTATAAAACAAACTAAGATTACTTCTAGCTAACAGAATCCATACATAGATTCACAATAATAAACTTACTCCCACTGACCTTCAAATATCCTTAAATCAAAAGGAAGTAATGGAATCATTAAACCTTATGAACCATTGGATGAAAGCTTGTTTAAAACCATATGTGGACGGTGCGATCCACGAGGCTATCTCTCGGGTGCGATTGGTTTGAAAATCGCGAAAACGAAAAATGTGAGTCGCCACCCGGGGTTTAAAATTTGGAAGATGTTTGGTACTCGAGAAACCGTTTTAAGAATAATTGTTGACTCTCATGCCGTTTTGGAAAAGGTTTGATCCGCGGAAAAGATTCTTTTGGATTCGGAAGCCAGGTTACGCGCAGGGAAGGTTTTATTGAAAAATGCACCCCGCTCGCCCGAGAAATTCCCGGTCTTTACTAAATAATTTGTGGGATTTTTGTAGAAAATATTTTATTGAAAACTTTGACAAATAGACAAGCAAATAAAGAAATTAATTAAGACCATAACGGAAATAAAATTAAACAAAAAGACTAAATGATAATAACAAGAAAATAAAAGGGGGAAAATGTAATAAATAAAAAAAAGTTGCAGAAAAACTAGAGAAACAGGGTACGAACAGGGGAAAACAGAGGAAGATTTTTGGTTTTTAAACAGGAGCCGTACGGCTCCTACATTGGGGCCGTACGGTTTGTACTGCAAGCCGTACGGCTTGCGTACAACTACATTTTTGAAAATTTTGTTTCAGGACCAGTGAGTCCAAAACTGGTTCAAAGTTTGGTTTTTCCTTTCAAATCAACCCCAAGTAATCTGTTTTTATTTGAAAATGAGTTGTTGCAGTAGAATTCACTTCCGGTTCGGATCGTACCGTGCGTTTATCGAGAAAAATCGCCCGATACGGCTCTGAAAAGTCGATTTTTGTTTTGAAAATAGTTTACCGAGTTAAGGTACAGCTATTGAAACCGTTATCAACTCGGGGATCCCCTCGAAGAGCCACGATTTGAAAAATCGAAACGCGAAAACGATTTTATACCTTTCTGAAACCTGAAACACACGCTGGAATCTCTGCATTTTTCGGGTTTGAACTTGTAAGATCAAGATTCGATATGGTTTGAAGTGGTTTGGGAAGATTTGGTTTAGAGAAATCGAAAGGGAATGGAAAATGCGAAGTTTCGGGAAATTTACTGGCGGTTTCGAACGAGAATTTCGCTGGAAAGTTGAACGGAAATTCTCTCTGGGTATGATTTTCTGTGTCTCTGTGTTTTGAGATGAGGAGGATGCCTCCTTTTATAGCCGGAAGAAAGGAATAAAAATGATGATATTCTCCAGCGAGTGATGATGAGATTCCTGTGATTTTCGCAGAGGATAACGATACCCACCGTACGGCTCCTAAGAGGAGCCGTACGGCTTGTATGTTGGAGCCGTACGGCTTGTGAAGGAAAATGGAGGCCACACGGCTTGAGACAGGAACCGTGCGGCTTGTGTGGCTAGGTTCCCAACATTCTGGACAAGTTCCAAGGTATTTTGATCGTTCATTCGTCATTGGGGATGCACGGGTATCAAAATTGGGGTGTCTACAGTTGCCCCTCTTTGGCGAGACTTGGTCATCATTCTGAGATGCAAGTCACGTCAAAGATATAGACGTCCCAATTTTGAACGCCCCAGTGCGAAAAAAGAAACAACTGATTCAAAAACATGGTCGAGCAAAGAGCTTCCTACGTACCCTATTTGTAGGGATCAGATCGATCGTAGTTCGGGGCTAACAAATGCCAGAAAGTTTAAGAAATACCACGGAGGGATTTTGAAGAACTTGGATTGCCTTTTTGAAGGCATCAAATGGTTTCTGAGTAATAAACAATGCCGTGACGGACTTTTAAAATGATTTTTAGAAAATCAGAACAGTGCCTGAAGGACTTTTAAAATGATTTTTAGAAAATAGCTGGTGCCTGACGGACTTTTAAACATATATTTTTTTGAAAAATAATTGATGCCATGACGGACTTTAAAATGATTTTAAACGGCGCCTGACGGACTTTAAATATTTTCTGGAAAATAACTGGTGCCATCGAGGACTTGAAAATGATAAAAATTAATCCGGTGCCGTTGAGGACTTAAAATGATTTTTAAACAGCGCCTAACGGACTTTAAATATTTTCTGGAAAATAACTGGTGCCATCGAGGACTTGAAAATGATAAAAATTAATCCGGTGCCATTGAGGACTTAAAATGATTTTTAGAAAATCAGGACAGTACCTGACGGATTTTGAAATGTTTTTCTGGAAAATAACCGGTGCCATCGAGGACTTGAAAATGATTTTTGAAAATTTAATTGATGCCATGACGGGCTTTGAACGTTTTTGGAAAAATAACTGGTGCCATCGAGGGCTTGAAAATGATTTATGAAAATTTATTCGGTGCCGTTGAGGACTTTAAATGATTTTTTTGAAATTTTAAACTGTGCCTGACGAACTTTAAAACGATTTATGAAAATTAATCCGGTGCCGTTGAGGACTTTAAAATGATTTTTGAAAATACTTGTCAAAATAAATATTTTTGAAAATTTATGAATGCCGTTGAGGGCTTTTAAACGCGGGAATTTTTTTTAAAATCTTGCGATTAAAACGCGTTAGGGTGATTTTTGAAGGTATGAATGAACAGGGGGGGCAAGTGTGATTTTGAAAAGATATTGTCAGAAAGAGTAAACCGTGCAGTCCATATGTTGGAGCCGCATGGCTCCAAACAAAAGCCGTACGGCTTCTGTATTTCCAAAAATCGATTTTTGTTTCTGTAACCGCCTCATACTTCGGGTATTACTCTCTTTACTTCGAAATTTCAGTTTTGTTGTCCCCATAGAAAGCCGATCCAATCATCCCCTCATTCCCTCTGTTGATTTTCTTCAAAAATCTCAAAACCCAAAACCTAACTTTGGAGCCTTCGGTTATGGCGAGTTCCGGTGAACCAAGGGCTGAATCCGGCGGCCCAGAGGTCGATTCCGACGGCCGTGAGGGTGTCGACACTCCTTCCATCGATCGTACGTCGTCGCCGGTGATGGGGGAAGAGCAAACGGTAGCAGGTTCGGCCATGGATGATTCGGTTTCTACTGTTCCGGATGAGGGTGATCCGGCCGTGACCCTTTCGAATGTTTTTTAGCAAGGTTCAGTGCCGACTAGTGGTGCGGTTGAGGAGAGTGATGGGGGAAGGGACCGCACGGTTGTCGACGGGCACCGTACGGCTGCCGATGGGCACCGTACGGCTGCCGATGGGCACCGTACGGCCGACAGTGGTGGTGTCTCACTGGTGGAGGCATCGGGAGTTGATTTGGTTCAGATCCATGAGGGTCCAGTTGTTGATGTTCCTTTGGAGGGCAGTGGTAACGCTGTTCGTGATCCGGAGAGCGTGACAGTTGACAAAGTTGAGTTGCATGGCGACATTGGTGATGATCAAAGCCTTGCCGATGATTACTCAAAGCATTTCAATACCCATGGATTTAGACTTGAATGTTTCCACTTCTGAAATTGAGATGACGGTGGGTGGTGTGGACTACTTGGTTGATCAGAGAGTTGTTGAGGGTGCTGTAGTTGGTGAGGTCGAGGTCCCTCAGGAGGTTATGAGTGCGGTTTTGGGAGGGGATACACCAGTTGGTGGGGATTTCCCTCCGACTATTATCCCAGAGACTGTTATTGAGCCCGGGGATGTAGAGATGGAGGATTTAGGTGCGACGGGTGATAGTGATGGTGAGGGGAGAGGTAGTGGTGAGTTGCAGCAGAGAGAGAGAGTACTCAGACTGAGGAGGCACGTGTTGAGAGGGTAGTTCCTGATGTACCACTTTCTCGCGTTTTTAGTAGCTTGTCGCATGCGCTGGGTGCGGAGAGAGGAGAGGGAGCAGGGGTTGCGAAACCCGTGTTGTTTCACCCGCCGGCTGACTCGTCACGGGCCTTGAGAGCTACTCTGGGAGATACTTTAGAGGCGGCTACTGACGAGTCCTTAGCTAGGAGCGTGCAGGACTTTCCAGAGCTGGAGAGTGTCTTGGTTGGTCAGACCCCACCGGCGATTGTCCAGGACGCCGAGAGAGAGGAGAGACAGGCAGAGGAGGTGGTCTATGTGACCATTGTTGTAGAGATGGCAACGGGTAGGGTATGGATCGGGGGACCCTATTCTACCCCCGATCCCCAATTGGAAAATTCTACCCCATCCCCACCTCCATACCCAAGAGGGATATTGGACAATCTAGCATACCCGTCTCCCATTGGGGATCGGGTATATTCGGGTAAATCCATGTCCAAACTAATTGAACAAAAAAAAAGAGAGGATGAGATCTAATTTATGTGTTCTATACTAACAAAAACAACCATTTAAAACAAAATAGAATAGAAAGTTGCGAAGAAATAATAGTCTACCAAGATTATATACAATTTTAAAAACTATCATCATTAAACTTTTTTTAACACTTAACCATATATACTTTTAATTCGGAACAATATACATAAATTATACCAATATGCATGCTTATATAATATATTTATATACTACTATATGCTAGCATATATACATACAAGTCATAAAAATATGTATACAATTTGAAACGGGGCGGGTACTATACTAACAAAAACAACCATTTAAAACAAAATAGAATAGAAAGTTGCGAAGAAATAATAGTCTACCAAGATTATATCAATTTTAAAAACTATCATCATTAAACTTTTTTTAACACTTAACCATATATACTTTTAATTCGGAACAATATACATAAATTATACCAATATGCATGCTTATATATATACATTTATATACTACTATATGCTAGCATATATACATACAATAGTCATAAAAATATGTATACAATTTGAAACGGGGCGGGTACGGGTATTCGGAGACGGGTATCACAAAATCATCCCCGCTCCATTTTCAACCGGGGATTCTTTAAGTTCTACCATACCTGCTCTTATTGGATGAAAAATCGAATAATATCTGCCTCCAAATAACCGGGTGTGGGTCGGGTATCCATCGGGTTTGGGGAAATTGCCATCCCTACATTGTTGAGGAGGTTAGACGGGCTTTGAGGGACGGGTTACCTTTCACCCCTGAGACTTACGTGTTTCGGCTTCACTTTATCATACCGCTGGGGGTGTGAGACGTACGAGCCGCAGTTACCTTTTTACCCTGAGGACCAGGTTCTTTGGGACCCAGCGACACACATGTCAAATAGGACTCTGGTATGTATTTGAACTTGAACTTGTTTCCTTCTGATTTTGCTCCCCGTTTATCACAATTCCTGTTTGCTTGTACTGATTGAGTGTGCTTGTGCTTTGAAACAGGTGAACAAGGGACTTTTCGCATATGGTGGCTCTTCAGACTGCTTGGAGCAATATGGCCTGTTGCTGGAGAGAGTGAGATGGTTTGTGGATGTCTCGGGCTTTACTCCGTTCATCAGGACTTTGATGGAGACTCGGGGGAACCGGCAGTTAGTGAGAGCTCTGGTGGAGCGTTGGTGGGACACCACCAACAGCTTTCACTTCAGGTTTGGGGAGATGACGATCACTCCACTGGACTTTGCAGCGACCACAGGTTTGAGAGTTAGAGGAGATCTTATCCCTTTTGACTCAGGTTTGTACTTGGACAGAGCAGCGATCCGACACTACTTGGGGAGAGAGATGGGAGACGAGCCGATGGTGAGGTGCGACCACTTGCCAGCCCTTTGGGACCATGTGCCTGAGACCGACTTGGAGGCGCGTCAGATGGCCAGAGCCTATTTGTTATATATGTTCGGACAGTCTCTGTTTCCGAACCGTCAGCACACGGTTCATTTGGGTTGGTTGCCTGCTTTAGGAGATTTGGAGACGGCTAGGCGGTTTGACTGGGGTGGCTCTGCCCTGTGCTCACTTTACTGTTTCTTGGGTTCAGTGGTTCGTGGTGCAGCGAATACCATTGCTAGTTACTGGAGGATCCTGGAGGTAAAACATCACACATTCTTGCTTCATACACTTTGCATTGTGTTTTGTCGTTTCTGCTTCTGTTACTGATGAATTTCCCTGAAAATGCAGATATGGGCTTATGAGGTATTCGGAGTACCAAGCCCGGAGAATTTTCACCATGATGATCGAGTACTTCCACGTGCGATGAGGTGGGGAAAAGAGTTTCTTGGAAAGAAGGCAGAGAACAGGGATTTGAGGTTCTGTCTCCTCTTCTTTGACCGGTCTATGGGTGAGACGGTATGATATCACAAACTCTCTGAGATTTCATTTCAAACTCCACTGTTGGTCCTCCAAGAGTAATCCAAAGTTGCTTGCAGGTGCGCTGGGGTGTGTGGGACAGGCTTGATCGTCCTTTCTTGGCCAGGAGTCGGACGGTGACACGGGGGCGTATACTGTTGGAGTCCCCCTATGGCTGGCAGTGGTACTTAGGAGACCGAGTGGCACGTCAGTCCTAGGGATTGGGCCACTTCAGAGTACCAGCTTCACTTCCGCCGCGTATTCTGCGTACACATGAGTATACTCTGGTTGAGATAGAGACGTACACTATGTTGGACACGTCCTGGACTTTTCACCCTTCTATGGCTTATGATCACTACGTGACGACCACGCTTGCCCATGACTTGCGCATGGAGGCTCGGTTGGCTGGGCCTATTCCAGTGGTGGATGCTGCTTTACCTGTGGCGAGGAGAGAGATAGAGGTGATGACTGCTTGTGGAGTCATGGGAGTGATAGACGTCCCCAGAGTGACTGATCCAGTGGTGTTGACAGCGAGAGAGGTAACCTGAAAAAGATAAAATAGCAATAGTCAGTTTTCATTTCAAATCTGAATTTCTTGCTTTGTTACCTGCTAATGCCTTTTATTTCTTTCTTGCAGTTTCCTGTTGAGTGGGTCACGTCCCAGGTTGAGTTGGTACGTGACTTAGAGGCCTTGGTCCGTCGCCTCATGATAGGCAATATACCGGAGGTGCGACCTAGAGCGAGCCCGGCATTGTGCCACAGGCTGGTGATGACAACGGTGGCGATGGCGGTGATGACGGAGCTGGTGGTGGACGCAGAGGTGGTGGTGCCCGTAGAGGTGGGCGTAGCTCAGGAGGTAGAGTGAGAGGTGAGCGCAGAGGTGGTGGAGTTGGTAGACGTGGGGCCAGTGGTAGTCGTGGCGCTGGTGGTGGGTCTGGGAGTCGCCGTAGGCCGCGACGTGGCCGTTCTGTAGGCAGTGAGACAGATCAGTCCGGGCGTCGCCAGAGGCCGAGGCGGGGCAGTTCAGCTGGCAGCGAGGCAGACCAGGTATGCTTTGTGTTGCGGCTTTTTGAGACTTGAATGCTTGAATTGTTTGTTAATGAATTTTCCCCTTATGCAGGATGTGTTCCCTTCTCCACCGCCTCGTACCAGGCCTCTGATGAGGAATGCCGGTGGTGGTCCAGTGCATACTCAGCCTTCAGCCCCGGTTTCTGACAGGGTTCTGCAGAGTAGTCGATTTTCAGTGGAAGGGCCCGGGAGTTGGCGCTTGCGAGTAGGAGATTCAGAGGGTAGCAGTGACCATGATGAGGACCAGACTGAGAGCGACCACCCGACAGACTCGAAGTACAAACTGACCCAATAAAAGTGAACACTTGACTCAACACTTGAAGACTTCCAAGACTCGTGGAAGATATAATTATTGCATGACCATCGATGGTTTACTGGTTCGACGAGGTGTTCGGCTTCACTATTGGAGCAGAGATGGACCCATTGTCAATGAGATCTTGAATCTTGTGGCGGAGGCGATGACACTCATCGGTAGCATGACCAGGCACTTGATGGAAGGCACAAAAGGCGTTTGGGTTGTGATAGGCTGGGAGTTTTTGAGGTAGAGGAGTTGGAGAGAGTGGTTTGAGAAGACCGGCTTCGTGGAGCTCTTCATACATCAAGGATAGGGGTGTGGTGAACTGTGAGAGGGTTCTTTGTGGTTTTTGAGAGCGGTTGGTTTGGACTGTGATTTTGTTGATTGGTGCTGCTTGGTTGGGGTTATGTTTTGTGGAGCTGGATGAGGTGTTTGCATACAGGTTGTTGTTATCCCTGGAGTTGTTGTTCTTGGTTTTTGGAGTGGGGCCATCTTTTTCAAGAATGTCGTCCTGTATTGCTTCCTCAATTGACAGGCCTGTCTCAAAGTAGGTCTCAAAGTTATGTGCCTGGGCCATCACCATGTACTGGGCCAAGTCGGGTTGTAGATTCTTGGTTATGATCCTCATTTGGTCCTTATCACTGGGGCGATCGGTCATTTGTGCGGCCTTCGCCCTCCATCTTTTCACAAACTTTGCGAAGGACTCCTTCTCTTTCATTTTGATACCTTCAAGCTCACGAATAGTGACCTTAAGCAGCACATTGTACTCATACTACTTAATGAAAACAGCCACCATTTCTTCCCATGTTTGCCTCCTTGAGATGTCAAGAGACAAGAGCCATTGAAGTGCGGGCCCTGTGAGAGTTTCATGGAACATTTGGGCCATAGTGGGCTCATCAACATCTTGCAATGAAAGGGAGCTCACGTATGCCTGAATGTGTCCCCTTGGATCTTTGGTACCATCGAATTTCTCAAAGTTCACATGTTTGAATTTCTTAGGGAGTTTGGCCCCCGGGAAAAGGCAGAGCTTGTCCATGTCGAACCCGGTGATGGCCCGCTGCTCGTTCTTAGCTATTGACTCCTCAAGCTTAGCAATCTTGGCTAGCATCTCGGCCAATTGAGGGTTTTCAGCAGGTTGCTCTTGGCGGTCATCATTAGGAATTTCCTTGTTTTGGGGCCCGCCTTCAGGCATTTGAGGTTGGGGTGGAGGCAGCCGGCTTTGGATATTTATCATGATTGCCATGAGTTGGGCAATTCGAGTGTCATTCCGGACCCTCTCATCTTGCAGTTCCTTCCTCAGTTGCTCTATCTCATTCGGGGGATCTTGTTCTTGATCTGCCGACATACTCGTTCCAGACACTGGCAATAAAGGTTGAGATAATCTTTGTCCGGGCGGTCGGATCCAATCAGGTAAGGTTTTCTTGATTCAGGACTGACAGTAAAGCAAAAAGTCAAACTCAAATTGTGCCCCCTGGTTTTATTGAAGGAAATGTCGTGCATGTGTCGTTGTTATGTCGAAGACCTAGATTACCGGTCTCGGTCTCACTTAAGGCATTGCACGGATGTGTGAAACAACAACCACGGGTAGGTCGTGACAGGCAGGTTAAATCCCAATCGCCGTGGAATCAGAGCCAATCTCCTTATAGACCATCCGAGACAGAGCAAAAAGGTTGTTGAAATCCGGATACAGATGCACTTAAGGCTAGCCCGAGACACGGGGAGCCGTTCGAGCACGGCGAACACTGGAGGTAGCTCAAACTCCGTGGATTTAAAGTCTCCTAGAGTGACATCTATCCTATAGATTATGCTAAAGTTAGCCTATGGTTAGTCTACCGGTTTCAAATCTCACTTAGAGCCATTGCACAGCAGATTGAATCAACACCACGGGTAAGTCGTTTACTCGGCAGTTACGGCTTTTCAACCTTCAGCCTAAATGTTGAAGCCGCAACCGTTATCCTTTCTTGACCATCCGAGACAGAGCAATGAGGTGTTGCCATCCAGTTACAAATGGCTCCAAGGCTAGTTCAAAACACGGGCTGCCGTTCGGGCACGACAAACACCGGAGGTATCTCAAACTCCGTGGATTTAAAGTCTCCTAGACTGCATGTACAACCTTAGGGTTAGTCTACCGGATCCGAATCTCACTTAAGATCATTGCACAGAAGATTTTCCAACACCCCGGGTAGACCATTACTCGGCAGGTTAAGTTCCAAACTTGTTGGAATCAGAGCCAATCGCTTTTCTTGATCATCCGAGACAAAGCAATTTGGGTGTTGTAATCCAGATACTAATGACCTTAAGGCTAGTTCAAATCACGGTGGCCGTTCGGGCACGACCAACACCGGAGGTATCTCAAATTCCGTGGATTTAAAGTCTCCTAGACTGAATGCGACAACTTTGGAAGATTGCCCCAATCCTCAAGTTTTCTTTTAAGTGATAACTCCTTGATATCGGGTGGTCGGATTTGGGAAATTCTGGTCTACACATATTCCGACAATGATCTAAGATCAGATGCCTAAGGGCGATTGACCCTCCTCGGGCCAAGGTCCCTTAAACCCGTTTAGATCAATGTTAGGAATTTTGATGATCCAAATTTTCCCACGTCCGGCCGTCCTAAAGGCTAACTCATAAGAACAACGCGCATATGGGATGCACGACTCATCATCGGGCCGAGGCAATCTTCTACTAACAGCTGGGAACCTAACTTATGCTATACTGACAATGTGCGAGACAAGAATATGTACATATGCAAGTGTATGCATGTATGCAGTATGGCATGCTAGGGAAAACAGTAACATAATCACATAACAGGATGGAGCACATAATCCTAACACATGGGTCGGTTATCTAACATGGGGTTCTATGGTTATCTATATGCAAAGGCTGGTTTTGGTTTGAGAAGGGTACCCTGGACTCAAAGCCAAAGCTGTCTCCCACCGCCAAGGATCCCGCAAGGCGATGGTAATAACGACAATTGTGACTTATCACGGTCGGGGGGTGCTGAGCATTTCGGGATTCCCCGTCACCGGCAAGCCGGGCGGGATTGCCGAAACACGCCAGCGGAGGCTAGTAACCATGCGCGTGCAATGCAAAAAGTCCATAAAAACAATATTTTCAAAATCTTTTTAAACATTTTTCAAGTTTAGCTCTCAATAATTAATATACATTTTAATAAAATTACACATAAGTGTAATAATACTAAAATATATATTAATCAAATTCCCCAGCGGAGTCGCCAGCTTGTGAACACCCTGCGGGAACGTCCACGAAATTGATTGTGGTTTGGAAAATGGTTTTGATTGGTTGAATGGAGTCGCCACCCGGATTTGAGGACCTTACCCGAGAAACCATTTGAAAAATGACTCTTTTGCCCTTGAAATGGAAAATACTTTACCGGTCTTTAAAATGAGATTTCTCGGGTCCGGGAGCTAGGTTACGTGAGGGGAAGGAATTTAAAGCACCCCTCACGCCCGGCATGATTACCGGTCTCTACTAAATGTTTGAAAAGATTTTGAAAATATTGTTTAAGTGGACTTTAAATACGGATTCATCCGAAAACACGACAAATGTATCAAAAAGATTAATGAGATATGAGTGAATGCTTGTGCAAAATGTTATGAGTGGATGATTCATGTAGAAGAGATGCTAAAATTTCACTAAATGCCCTCAAACTGCCTCAGGATGTCTCAGAAAATGATCACAAGTACCCAACACATCACACCTGGATTGCAACTGGGCACCTGGATTAAGCAGATCCAGGCGCCTGGATTGAGTCCAGGCGCCTGGAAAGGGTCAATCCAGGCGCCTGGATTGCCTTCCAGACAGAAAACTCAGAACTTCATTTTTCACAGTAAACTCCAGATGCAATGTATTTGACTGATTTACACACACTCTAAATGATGTTTAGAAACACTGTAACAAGCATGGACCTCAAACTCAACTTAAATGCATGATATGAACTTAAAAGAGACTAGATTTTGGATGTTTTGATAATGAGATACTCCAAATAACCATTATGATGAAGATTGAAACATGAGGCATGATTAATCTAAGATCGATGCAATCAAATGATATTCCATAAACTGAATGAAATGCAAAAGAAATCAGAAATCATGATCATGGGGAGGGAATCCAGGCGCCTGCATGGAGTGAATCCAGGCGCCTGGACTCAATGCAGGCGCCTGGAAAGTGATGATCCAGGCGCCTGGATTGAGTGCTGATGCACAAAACAGACTTCTTTCTGGTGTGTTTTGAACCTCTCCCAAGTTCTCCACTAGTATAGAGGACTAGCAAGAACCTGGTTAAGTCCCCCTCAGGGCCTTTTTGAACACTTTGGTAGAAAATCTACCTTGAAACCTTGATTTGTGAACTTTGGAGAGTTATTTGGGATGATTTTTGGAAGTTAAGTGGACTGGATTTTGATTATTGGAAGTGTATCAAACTGATTATAGGTGGTTTGATTGGGGATTTGGTTGTGGATGATGAAAAATGGGTAGAATCAAGTGAGTTTTTGGAGTTAGAATGGGGGAAAATTGAGTTTTGATGGTTGAAAATGGAGGGATCAGTTTGGGGATGAGTTTCTGGAAATATTTGGGCAGAATAACAGTAGGGGAGAGAGGTGAGAGCTGATCCTTTAGAATGGAGTGGGATGGGGGTATATATAGGGAGAGAATGAGAGAGTTTTTTGGGTGGGTTTGAGAGGGAAATGACAATTTGAACTCAAAATGGGGAGCCAGAGTCTGTTGGAGGGAGATAAGAATGAAGAAAACGTGGGACCAAATAGGGGGGAGCCAATGGTTTCATCAAAAACCAGCTGCAGATTGTTCACTGGAAGTGATTCCAGGCGCCTGGAATTGGGGAATCCAGGCGCCTGGACTGAGTCCGGGCGCCTGGATTAGGGTAATCCGGGCGCCTGGACTGGGGGACTGCACAACAATCCAAACTTCGCGGGGCCATTCCGGGTGCTACCGAACTCCGTTTTGTGCATGGTTTGAAGCGTTGGAAAGCTTGAAAAGTCTACTTTCTAACCCAAGTGGTTTGAACCAAAGATAATTTGTACATCAAAATATGTGACCATTTTACCCTCAGAAGGTCGGAAAAATGAATTATTTTGGTAAAACGTGCATATCTCCCTCATTTCAAAACGGATTGGGACAAATTATATATCGATAAAGAGGGTTTTGAATGTACTAGAAGGTGGTGTAGGCTTGGGTTTATTTTGGAGAGGTTTAGGAGGGGTTTCCAAGTTCACAATCAAGCTTCACGTGCTCTTATCGGCATTTTCATCATCGGGGATGCTTGACAAGTTTCTCGAGTCAAAATCGGGGTGTCTACACTCCTGACTTTAAATTTTTTTCACAAACACTGCTTAATTTTGGTGTATTGTTCATAAAAAAAATTAAAAAAAGAAGAAACAAGTTTTTATACCTAGTTTGTCATCCTTTAAATTGAAAGTAATGAGAGAAAATCAAAGAGAAAAATCCACCATCAAATAACACCAACAATACTGAGAAATTAAAATATAAAAAAAAAACAATAGCAAGCAACAATTTATAATCAACCTGAGCCCGTTAATCATTCAAGCTGGAAAACCAAAACAATCCCTAATTTCACCTACCAGTCTACCACCACTAAATCCGAAAATCCAAACTCTCAAACCCCAAATCTGAAATCTCTCTCTACTCTTCTACAAACCGAATTCCAAATCACCGGCCCACAACCCCCCATTTCGCACAAGCAGATTAATTAAATCGAACTCAAATAAACAGGGCACCTGATAGGGAACTAGAAGGGAATGAAATTCAACACCCCAGAAGTGAATGAAATTCATATTCAACCAAACACCTGAAATTTACATATCAAAACCTCAAGGAATTTCCTATTACCAATCAAGAAACCCAACAATCGAACACAAATTAATCAAAAGTAGGCCTGTAACAAACCCGTTGAAGCAAAGGCACATGACGAGGACAATTGTGGGGCAAATCTTGAGCCTTGGAGTGTCGTCGGTGTAGAACATTGCTACCTGAGCCGCCACTGAATGAGGTGGAACCAGATGAGGAGTTACCAGCAAGAGTGGTGTGACGGGGCCGGGACAGGAGTTGGAAGAGGACGAGAAGAAAGATCTAAGGATGCGTTTAGTGGGATGTCTCCGAAGGACACGACTGGGTTTAGTCTTTCTAGAGAGAGGCGGACCAACCGACCAAAATTTTGGTGCTTCTGTTGATGGTAACCTTGAAGGAGATGAGAAAGGGTACTTATGTCATCTTACAAAGAAGTTTAACTTTATTTTTGTAAAGACCTAGAAAATTTAATTACTTTTTGAAAAATCACTTTTTGGAGAAGTTTCGTTTTGGCCGATAAAAAGTCCCGGTAATTGTTCCTTGGATTTTTCTAATCAAAATGGTATAATGGGAAGTTATTTTTGAGTAAGGCAAAGTCATCTTTCGCCCATTTTCTTCGGAGAAAAATGCGCCCGTTTTCTATTTTGTACTAAAAGTGTGGGGATGAGATTTTGATGTGATTAGAATTTCAAAATTTTGGAAATGCCATTGTTTCCAAATGGGGGGTACTTCCTTATTTTCATAAATAAATTAAAGTAATTACTTAAGTTTGGTTTATGAAAATAAGTATTGTGGTCACATATTATATACACAAGTGACATTTGGGTGTGATATGTAATTAGATTATTATATTAGTAGTGTGTGGGGGAAGATTTGCAAAAAAATTAAAACATTACACTCTCTCCTCCCTCTCCACCCGATTGGCCCCTCTCTCTCGACTCTCTCCTCCATTGTTACACCTTCAAGCTCAAACTCCTCCCTCCTCACTCAACCACTTCGAGAACCAAGACCATTTTCGTGTTCTACGCACCGTGGGGAGCTCGGGTCACCTTGGATTTGCACCGAGAGCTCAAGTTTCAGGATTTTGAGGTTTCAACATCTAGGGTTCCATTCAGCCTCCATTTTCAAGCAAAACCTTGAGGTAGGGAAACAAATTACTACATCCTCTAGTTATATACTTGTGATTCGTAGCATATATCTTGTTATTGACTTCAATTTCTTGAAAAATCATGTTTGCCCTCTTTGTGTGGGTTTTCCTCACTTTGATTTTGTGATCTATGAAATTGGTCATTGATTGATAAAATTGGGAGTGGAATTGACCTCCCTCCATGTTTAATTGTTGCCTAGCATCTCTATTTTGAGCCTAAACTATCTCAATTGTGATTGGGTTGAAATTTCACACCTTAGAGGTGAAAATTTGCACTGTTTACTGTTCATATGCTGCTGCCCCATATTTTCCAGCTGCTGCCCCTGTCATTTGGGTGGCATTCGGCCACCCTTTGATGTCCGTTTGGTCCCCGATTGTTCAATCCTTCTTATAATCGACCTTTGGCATCATTTTTGCCAAGGTTTTGACTCGAGGATTGTGGTTTTATAAACAAATATGTCACTCTTATGTCACATGAAAGTTAGATGGTTTTCGGAAAGCGTGTGTGGGTGTGTGCGTAACCCTTTTTAATTGAAAGATGTGAAATAATGAAAGGAACTTGGAAAAATTGGACTTGTTATTGAAATGGAATGAAATGTTGGTGGTAATGAGGTGTTTAAACCAATGTCATCATTTGGTAAAAAAAAAATTTGGATAAAGGCACGCGGGGCCTACAAATACCCAGCAAAGGAGCGCAGGGCCTATGGAACCCGGCAAAGGCAGGCGGGGCCTACAAATACCCAGCAAAGGCACGCGGGGCCTATGGAACCCGGCAGAGGCAGGCGGGGCCTGCAAATACCCAGCAAAGGCACGCGGAGCCTACGGAACCCGACAGAGGGATTAAATCCCTAGTACTAATGAAAATGATGTTTTTCTTCAATGAAAGAAATGATAAATGAGATTTTGGACTATTTATTGTGTTTTGTCGAAACTCGACTTGTGGACTTGATTTTAAACTTGTGTGAGTAACTTGGGTGATCTTGGTGAAACAAAAATGAAAACTTGGGTGGTGTTGAGTACTTGGAAATGAAAATGTTTTGAGGTACATATGGTATTTTGGTGAACATTGGTTACTTGGACATAATTTTGGACACGTGTGACACTTGTTGGTGATTTTGACAAACTTAATGAATCAATTGGTATCTTGGGATACCTTGAAATCATTTTGGACACTTGATGTTAATTTAGACACGTGGATACTTCCTGGACACGTCTCACATGTCTTAGCTTCCGTTATGTTCTTTGATCATTTCTTCTCATGTTAACCCACATCATGTGCACTCATCAAATTTATATGCCTAGCAGTTGTAGTCTAGTTTCCCTACGAGCTAGTGAGCTCACCCTATCATTTCAGGTACATGGCATGGAGTACGAGATTGGATGCTTGTGGAGTGATACATTATGTGAAGCTTATGCATGCATGAAGTTATTTTTCCATCTCAAGTTTTGTATTTTGATAAATGACAATGTGACTTTTGGTTATTCAATCTTTTGACAATTTGGACTTATGTAATAACTTATGGGATAATATTTGATTTCACCTTTGGGGCAAGGGTGCCCAAATACTTGATTTGCCAATGGATTAATGATGTACATTTTGAATGGAAACCTCTTGGGGAGGATTTATGGAAATATTTTATCATTTGACTTATTAATTGTAATGAATTCCTTTATTTTTGTTTTTATAAAAATGAGGGCGTGACAACTTGGTATCAGAGCATTCGGTTCGAAAACCTAGAGACCGTGGGGAAACTTATAGTCTTGGACCTTAAAACCATTGCATTGTTTTCTCATAAAAGACATTGTTTTCACATGCATTGTGTGCTTGCTTGAGTGACATACATCCACCCACGTGACATTGCATATGAAGTTTTCGTAGAAGGATTCCCATAGTGGACTTATGTTGGAGATGGAGATCTAGTCATGTGATGATGGGTGTGTATTGATGGTATAATTTACGTCACTAGTAACGAGATTGGGTGTGTACTTAATATTTTGTCATTGTGGTTTAAGAATGACGTGGATGATTGATTTGAAGGGTGACTGGCTAGCACACTTCAAATCAAACTTCTGATGTCGCTCGTTACCACATTGTGGACGGCCCACCGAGATGGCGCGAAAAGGATTGTGATTGTTAGAGTCGCCACCCGGATTTGAGGTCCGAACCCGAGAAACCGATAAAAATATGACTCGTTGCCCATAGAAAAAGATTTTACTGATCATGGCGTAACCAAAGATTTCTCGGATTCGGGGGTTTGGTTACGAGAGGGGAAGGGTTTTACGGCACCCCTCTCGCCCGGTCCGTGAACCGGCCTCTACTTGATATTTTGTGGGATTTTAGAAATGTTTAAAATTTGATTTATTCACATAAATGGGGAATCGGGGACAGGGATCACATAATAGCCAAATATACAAGAGATGCGATTTTACAGTGGATGCTTGTGCGCGAGATCTACATGGATGATGATCATGAAAGCTACAATTGTTCACAGAAGTAAATTACAACAGAAATCATACAATAACCCAAGAAACTATGATCATGAGACTTATCATACTGTTCACAATCTGGAACCCAGAATGGGGGTTGAGCGCTCAAGGGTGATGACTTGAGCGCTCAACCCTCATTCCACCCGAACATTTTCCTTGCTGGTTCTTAATATTTAATGCTGCTTTAAGGCTTAAATCCACCATAAAAACATTACACAAGCATCACCTCTCTTTATGAATCACCGGAAAATGCTTAAAACAAACTTGCTTTAGAACCAGTTTGAGCGCTCAAGGCTCATGGATTGAGCGCTCAAACCAATTCTGCAAGAGAGAGGGATTCAGATCACAGATGCTACACTGACAACTTATATACACCAATCAAAGAATTAAACCATAAATCATCATCAGAGTTGCTGAAAACTGCAAATAAGCCCAGAACAGCTTGAGCGCTCAAAGATCTGGCCTTGAGCGCTCAAGCCATAACATGGATTTCCACTTTTTAGCCTTTAAACTGATTTTACTACTCCCTCAGGACCACCAAAGGCATAAAATGAAGTTTGAAAAGGACAGACGGCCACTGTTTTGCAGTCAAATATGAGAAATATGAAGTTTTTGATGTTTGATCACTATGAAATAGTTAATTTGCATTCGTGCATGTAGTTTTGGTGTGGAAATAAACTGATTTGAGTGCTACATGAACACAATTAACTTTTAGACAATGATCAAAATCAAAAGAAAGCTCAGAAGTTAGCAAAACAGAGGCCTGTTCAGAACTGGGTTTGAGCGCTCAAGGCCATAGGCTTGAGCGCTCAAACCTGCTACAACTGCAAATTTGAAAAAGGTTTTTAAGCAACTTTCAGGCCTTTGTGAGTTCAATGCAAGTATAGAGAACTTGCTTAAACTCACTAACCTTCCTCAGAATGACCAAAACAGTGAGTTCATCTCATGTTTTACTACCTTTTGGAAAATATTTGTGACTTGAGCTTGATTCTGGACTTTGAGAAGTTGATTGTGGATGTTTTTGGATGGTATTCTGGACGAATTAGACAATGTAGGTGGTTGATCGTTGATCAAGGGTCAAATTTCTGAGTTTGGTGAGTGATTTTGTAGGTGGTCTTGATGGAAAAGGAGTGGTTTTGTAGAGAGAGAGAGAGAGGAGTGGTTTTCTGGTGGAAAACAAAGGTAAGGAGTATCAGAATTCGTCCCCAAAACCAGGGGTAGTGGGTAGCTTTTATAGAGTGAGTGGGAGAGAAGAGAGGAGAGAGAGGAAGTGGGTTTTGGTATTTGGGAGTATTTTTGGTGTATTTCTGGAATTGGTGGAGTGTATTATACGTATAGGGATCGTATAAGATCAACCACAGACGCTCCCATGCAGGAAATCTCATGATGAGATACTCTGCAAGTTGCTGACTGGACCGAAGTTGAGCGCTCAAAGCCGTGGGCTTGAGCGCTCAAGGTGCTCCTCAGGGGTTTGAGCGCTCAAAGCCATGGGCTTTAGCGCTCAAGTCTATGGATGGTGGTTTGCTTAGCTTGGCTTGATTTGGCAGTGCTTGGGTTGGTTTGGCACATTTTGATTGTTTGGGTGGTGCTTGGTTGGTTTTGATCAAATTCAAGTCATTCTCTCAAGTTCCAGGTAATTACGATTGATCCATTTCATCATCGGAGATGCACGAGCGTATCTCGGGTTCAAAATTGGGGTGTCTACAGTTGCCCCTCTTGGATGAGACTCGATGCCATTGATTTGGTATGAGTAACGTCCAAGATATAGACAACCCAACTCGCTATCCGTAATACATCTCAAACTGCCAAAAGGAAACATTAAAAATTAATCGGTCGTGCCATTCAGGCTGCCTACGTACCCCATTGTAGGGATCAGACCGGCGTAGTTCCTAGGGGCATATGCAAACAAATGTAACGGGTCCTCCTGTCCCTCAGGACGATTGATTAAAAAGTTTGGTCCCTCAGGAAAAATGATACAACACGAATCGACGAGCCTTCCCGGGTCGTGAAACGCCTTAGCGAATGAAGCAAATAATTATGATTGTGATTGTGATTGTGATTGTGATTGTGATTGTGATTGTGATTGTGATTGTGACTGTGATTGTGATTGTGATTGTGATTGTGATTGTGATTGTGATTGTGATTGTGATTGTGATTGTGATTGTGATTGTGATTGTGATTGTGATTGTGTAGCTACCCTCTGAACAACGGGGAGGCTAATTTTAATGGGGCTATCCCTTGAGCAACAAGATAGCCGATGATAAGATGATTGTCTACTGAGCAACGAGACAATCGATACGCCATTTGATCAACAAAAACTCAGATGATTAATGAGATTGACTTGGAACATGATTGCTACACATGATTTCAAATGAGCACGTGGCTTTCAAAAAAATGATGATGTAAACAAGCACGTGGCCCTCAGACCGTAGTCAAAACACTTCGCGCATACGCTAACGCGACCACATGATTGGTGAACTATGATTTAAACGAGCACGTGGCCCTCAGTAAATGATTTAAATGAGCGTAAAGCCCTCAGACCGCAGTCAAAACACTTCGCGCATACGCTAACGCGACCACATGATTGGTGAACTATGATTTAAACGAGCACGTGGCCCTCAGAAAATGATTTAAATGAGCGTAAAGCCCTCAGACCGCAGTCAAAACACTTCGCGCATACGCTAACGCGACCACATGACACACAACACATCTTGATTGATTAACACGGTCTGGCGCGACCAATTTCCGAGACTTTTTTAGATCCTTGGATCATTACACGTTCAGTTGATTGGCACCGACAAGTCCAAAGTATACTAAAAAATCATAAGGGATGCCCAAAATGCCCCTGCAAAGCTTACAAAGGAAGCCAAGAATCCTGCCAGGATTGGGTTTGAGCGCTCAGGGTCCTCCCCCTTGAGCGCTCAACCCTCCCTTGAGCGCTCAACTCCAAAGCCTTGAGCGCTCAACTTCACAAGTTGACCCTCCAGCGCTCAAAAGGTCCAGCTTGAGCGCTTAGACCCCTGATCGGGGACGACGGTTCAGAATCATAACGTCCGTTTTAACTCCGATTTACACCGATTAAACTTCACAACGTTCAAAAACTCTTCCGAAATCAAACCTCCATACTCCTCTCGCGATTCCGAACCAAACCCATTCGTTTCTCACTCAAATTTTCTGCAAAATCGAAAACCCCCAATTCCTAGGGTTTTCCCGCACGGTCTCGGTCCAATTTCTGTTCGATTAAGGTTCGAATCACGTTTAGATCGGTTTTCATGGAGAATCCCGATGTGTCACGGCTTCCGGTGGACTCGCCGACGTCGAGGGAAGGCAACGGTGGTAGTGCGGTGGTTTTGCCACCGCCGAGCTTGAGCGCTCAAGGCCCTGGCCCGGCGGTTGAGGGGCCATCAGAGGCCGCGCCGCCATCTACGGCCATGGAGGCGGTTGAGAGAGGAGGAAACGATGAAGGAGAGAGGGAGAGAGAAGGCGGCAGTGGGGGTAGTGGTTTAGGTGGTGGTGATGGTGAGGGTGGTGATGGCGGTGATGGTGAGGGTGATGGTGGTGATGGTGGTGATGGTGGTGGTGCCGGTGGTGGTGCCGGTGGTGATGGTGGTGATGGTGAGGGTGATGGTGGTGATGGTGAGGGTGATGGTGGTGATGGTGGTGGTGCCGATGGTGGTGCCGGTGGTGATGGTGGTGGTGAGGGTAGTGGTGCCGGTGGTGAGGGTAGTGGTGATGGTGGCCCGGCACCGGAGAGAGTAGAGGAGAGGGGAGAGGGGATGGAGATGGTGGAGGTCCATGACGTGGACAACGACGGTAGTGAGGATACAGTTGAGGAGAGGGGGACGAGCGGTGGCGATGGCGGGGATAGGGCGGAGGGTACTAGCGGGGTCACCAGGACTAGGGTTGACCGCTGGAGGATAGAGCCGAGACCTCGCCAGCAGCCTAGCGGAGTGGATAGGGGGAAGGCGGTGGTGATTGGTGGGGAGTCACTGACTCGGGGTCAGAGTAGTAGACCGGCGGATCAGGGGCCGGTTGGGATTTCTCGGGAGGATTACCTTGAGCACGCGCCGCCGGAGGTGGTGATGGCGGCTGCAGCAGATGCCCCGGGGATCTTAGATGCAGCGAGGGAAGCTGTAGTTGAGAGCAGAGAGAGAGAGGTGGCGATGCTACGGGAGGCCGCCGCTGAGGATGAGGCGGCGAGGGCTTTTTGCGAGGAGTTTGAGACAGAGGAGGCGGCGGAGGAGGCGAGGACACAGGCTGAGGAGGAGGAGAGGGCAGCTGGACGGAGGGTGACGGTGGTCCAGGCTGCTAGACTGTGGTTGAGGAGAGGGAGACCAGCTTTCCATGCGGCGACTTACGCTCCACCGGTGCACCTCTTCGTGCCTTCCGCTTCAGACGCTTACACTCCCCAACGGGAGTTGTACTTTGGAGAGGAGGTGCTACTGGACCCCGAGGTCCATCTTTCGACAGACTGCCTGACGGTACACTTGCTTTCACTTCCTTGCTTCATTGTTTTCACGCACTTTAGTAATTAATAATCCTGATTTGCATTGAATGATTGAATTACTGCTTGTTGATGACTGGATTCGGATAAGAAATCGGACTGACATTTGACTGCTTGACTGTCTGTTTGATTGCGTGCAGAATGACTTGCGCTTGAAGGCTCATGGAGGCATGGGCTCAAGTTGGGAGATATACCAGCAGCTGCATGCCTCTGTGAGGGCTCTGGTGGATCTGGCTGGGTTTGGGAGGTTCATCCCGACTCTCACGGGCACACAGCACGACCATGCTGTGGTGACAGCACTGGCCGAGAGGTGGAGGGACTCTACGAGTTCTTTCCATCTCACCTTCGGAGAGGCGACGATGACGCCGCTGGACTTCTCAGCGATCACAGGGCTGCAGGTAGGAGGAGACCCGATCCCATTCGACTCTGGGATTGGCAGGGATGATGCGGCGCTGAGGTGGTTTTTGGGCTTCGTGCCCAACAAGGAGGGAGAGACGGCCACATATGGCCAATTCAAGACGAAGGGATTGGGCGAGCCGACTGATGAGGAGGATGCAGCACGGAAGGCGAGGTGCTACCTGTTGTACTTGTTTGGGGCATCACTGTACCCAAACAGGCGTAATAGGGTGCACCTCTCCTATCTCGGAGGGTTGAGAGATTTTGCCAGGGCGGCGAGGTATGACTGGGGAGGGGCAGCGTTGGGAAGCTGCTACGCGTTCATGAATGCCGTCTCGAGGCGGAAAGGGACGGGCATTTCAGGACTGTGGAGTGTCTGGGAGGTAAAACTCAAAACTCTTAGTTTCAAATTTAATTGCATGCATTTTCAATACTCGCACTTGATTACCAAAATTTACACTGACTGACGGATTCGTTATTTTCATTGCAGCTCTGGGCTTACGAGGTGTTGGGGTTACACCCCCCTGAGACACGGCATCAGGACCCGAACGTCATCCCCCGGGCGTTGTGCTGGGGTGAAGGCTTCCGCTACGGCGGCACAGCACGGGGGAACATCCACGTTCTCCGTGCTTCACTTGACAGACTCGCCGCTTCTCTGGTAAATATCGAGCTCTTTCTCATGTATTCGATTTGCTTTTGTTCTATTTCACAGTCGATTACTGATGCTCTTAACAACTCTTGCAGGTTCGCTGGGAGGTATGGGATGCCGTTGACGAGCCTTACCTGGCTCGGAGCAGGGAGCTCACGAGAGGGAGGGTCCTACTTGAGTGCCAGTACGGCTGGTTCTGGTACCTTGGTGACAGGGTGCTGCGCCAGTCGATACGGGCCGATAAACCACAGGTGCCAGGACGCCTTCCTCCCCGGGTGCTGATGACGTCCCGGTATACGCTGGCGGAGATTGAGTGCTACACGACGCCTGACCTGGATTTGCGCCAGTATCTGCGCCCTGCTTTGAGCTACATCGACTACCGGAGCAGGTATCTGGCCGGTCCCCTGAGAGCGGCAGAGTGGATGGAGAGGATGGAGAGAGAGAAGGCCGCGAAGGCGCGTGCCTCAGCTGGCGGGGTGGCAAGAGGTGAGGGTACTGGTACCTCATCTCAGGAGATAGCGGGAGCTAGGTGGTGGGTGCGCGTCACCTCTGCTGGGGGTGAGATAGGGGACATAGACATCCCAAGGCCTCCAGCAGACTTCCCGCGGCTTGCAGCACTGGTAAGAAACACTTCATTCTTTCAATTTGTGAACTTCAATTATGATTGCCCAAATGTACTTGATGACTCAAATTTTGATGTGCTTGCAGGTTTCACATGAGGCGGTACAGACTTTGTATGAGCAGAACCGTGGACTGCGCGTCCTGATTCGCCGCCTCATAGCCGGAGAGGAGGTTACTATCCGCCGGGAGGGCGAGCCAGTACCTCCTGCTGCTCCTGGTTCGTCCCGACTGAGAGTCGCACCGGTATGCAATTTACCTTCCTTATGCTTTCAATACCTTGACTATACCATGTACTGATTCTTTCCTTGTTTGCTTGATGATGCAGCCGCCCGTGATCAGGAAGAGGACACATGACGGAGCTGGTGGTCCTGGAGACACGACAGTGCGGCTTGGGCGTTCAAAGCCCGCGGAGGTGAGGCCACGGAGATCGACCCGTCAGAGGGTGGAGGTAGCACCCGGGGGGATAGTTGAGACCACGAGCTCGAGCGATGACAGCGTTGATGACGCTAACTATCCCTCTTCCCGGCAGGAGCGACTGGAGCAGCGGCAGGGGGACGAGACTGAGAGCTCGGACGAGACGATGGATGAGGCGGAGTAGTACACAGTAGATATAGAGTAGTTTAGAGTCTTGTTTTTGCTTTTATATCTTTTCTTTTTTATTGGGCCTGCGTGCCCCAGTAGATAGATGGATTGGGCCTGCGTGCCCTAGTTGCGGATTTCTTCATTGGGCGTCGTGTGCCCTGTACAGACTTGATGTTTTTGCCTTGCATGAATTTAGTTCAGTTTATGCACATGATTTGCACTTTCATTGTTCGTTGTATTACTTGCTGTTTTGATTGTACAAACAAACAACCTGTTGTAGAATGTACACGATTTATCCACCAAATTCTTGAATTCAAACATCCGAGTATAAAGTTTTAAAATTCAACCTTTAAGAAAAGCTAACATGTTCGAGAATTTGGACGAAACATGATTATTTGAATTTATGTACAACCGGAAGATGTATTTACATGACGCATAACTTGATACACTTCCCGCGTATAAGCAATCAATAACAATTTATACCAAGTGACCTTAGAACGGAATTTGATGTTCATAAGGCAAATTTGAAAGTAAGATGCTTCATGAGCCTCTTTGCATGTACTGATTTACCATGTTACCACCTTGACCAAGTCAACAATGACATAAATTCCCCTGGGATCATGACCTTTCATCCGGAAAACTTCTAAAACCATTTTTTTGACGCGGTGATGACCGCTATTTCATTGCTTGAATGAGCCGTCGGAACCTCAAAACCTTGAATCTTTGAAGAATTGCCCCGGGAAATGTTCTGACAAGTCAAAAGTGCCTTCCGACACGTGTTCCAATGATTGGATATGGTTAGCATGGCTTGGAAATGGATTTGAACATTTTGAGTGGCCATTTTAAGCTTGTATCTCGTATCCGTACACGTATCGGCTTGATAACTCGGGACACGGGACGTTCCGTGAAGTCACAAACGCTTATTGAGACTTGACTTGGGTGTTAAATGAGGTTTAAGAAGCTTGGAAAAGGTTTCGGGCATCAAACAGGCAATAATGCAGCTGCTGCAGTCTGCTGCATGTTCTGCAGGCCTTGAGCGCTCAATGGGGCTTGAGCGCTCAAGCTCACCACCTTGAGCGCTCAAGGTGGTCTGGGGGAAGTTGAGCGCTCAACTCTCTGGCCTTGAGCGCTCAATGCATGTGCTGGGCTGGTTTGTGGTATTGCTTCCCAATGCATTTTTGGACTCTTTTGCATGGTTTCCTCTGCCCCAAATGTCTTGTTGCTCTGCTATAACCCCTTTCAAGTTTTGAACAACACCTTCCCAAGGTCTTTTCACATTTTCCCCACAAATGCCATGCATTTCCAATGCATTTTCAAATTTTCAAACACAAATACTTTGGAAACATGCAATTGACCATCTTGAAAATGTAATCTTTGATTTCCAATGTTGCATGGCAAATTTGTAAGGTTCCTCACAAGTCCCCTATAAATACCATCCATGATCAAGCTTTTTCCACACACCATTTCTACATCAATTCTCATTTCTCACTCCATATACATTCCTCAATAATTCTTCATTGCCCGAAACATGGCTTCCCTTGATCCTTCCATTATCAACACTTGGATTGCTAGCCTTGAAAACATTGATTGGTTCAACTTTCGGGGTCTTGGCCTTAATGCCCTTCGCCACCTCCACACTTTCCCTATTTGCCAGGACATCTTACATGCCGCCGTCCGCTGTTGGGATTCAGAGCTCCATGTGTTCCGCTTCGGCATGCAAGAACTTTGTCCGACCATCGAAGAATTTCAGGCATATCTTGGCGGTAATGCTTTCGCCGATCCCGTCATACCGCCCATCCGTCAAAATTATGCCGACATTCTCAGCAGGAAGCTTGGCCTTGGGAATGGTGCCGCGCGCTTTTTGATTCGCAATGAGACTCTCAACATCCTCCGTCTTTTTGCGGATTACAGCCCAACAGGCGATCTTTTAGATTTTACCGTTCAGAACAGGCGCATGTTTGCACTTTGCATGTGCCTCTTGGCATTATACTTGTTGGTCCCCGGTGATGGCCATCCCAGTTCTGCCATTGTCGGTGTTGCTGCTCAGATCGAACAGCGGCGGGATGTGGTTCCTTTGGTTTTGGCTGAAACAATCATGGGCTTGGATGCGGTTAAAACTGGGAGAACAGATACATTTGCTGGGAGTCCGCTTCTGCTTCAGGTTTGGTTTATTTGGTCTGGATGCTTTTGGGTTTTTGGGAATTTTGGGGAATTTTTGGTTGTTTGGCTTTGGTTTTGACTTTGACTTGGGTGTTTTTGTTTTTTATAGATGTGGCTGTGTGACAAGGTTGGGCTTTTGAGGGAGCCAGCAGGTGATTGGGTTTACGAGCCCCGGACTTGGGTGAGTAGGCCGTTTGTGCATGACGAGCCTGATGAAGATGAATGGGTTGACTTCTTCAGATCATTGGAAGAGGATCACATCACTTGGAGGTGCCATTGGTTGCCCTTGCCAGATATGACGGCCAGTCACATGGGAGACACATGGGTGATTTTAGCGGGACTGCAAGGTTATGCATATTATTTCCCACAGCGTATTCTCCGTCAATACTGCATTCGCCAAGAAGTGGAGTATATAGTTCCTGCTACTTTCTGCCTTCCCGTATTCAAACATTCCGTTCTTGAGCGCTATCGTACTTCTTGGAGGCACAGGGTTGTTTGGGCTCCTGATCCCTACCCAAC
Organism: Vaccinium vitis-idaea; assembly: GCA_963854785.1. Classification (NCBI taxonomy): domain Eukaryota; kingdom Viridiplantae; phylum Streptophyta; class Magnoliopsida; order Ericales; family Ericaceae; genus Vaccinium; species Vaccinium vitis-idaea. The sequence goes on along the minus strand of OY978226.1, from coordinate 37,648,264 downwards.
TATTCATTTGAATGGGCACTACAGAGATTGGATGAGGATGCAGATGAGGGCCATACGCTGAAGAAATTAGCACAACTTCCTTTCTGACCCACTAGGCTGTTTCCCAAAATAAATGGTGTTTTTTCTTCTTTTTTTTTATTATTTTTTTTATTTTTTTTTTTTATTTTTTTTTTTTACCATGCTCAGCTTATGTAATCGAAGAAGTGATTTGAATAAAATTGAATGATGAAGGGTTTCCCCCTCTTGGTTCACCTAGTTCCATATGCTATCTTCTTCAAATGTTGCAAAACTGCGGGCCAACTCATCAGATTCAGACCGAACCCCAAGATAGGGTTGCCTACGTATCCCTTTTCAAGGAATCAGGTCATGGCGTAGTTCAGGGAAAGGTTCACTCGGGTATTAACACTCTCCTTTTTGTGCTCTAAGTTTTGCCTGATACCGCCTTTTCAGGTTTTCGGTCCAGCGAGCTTCTTTTGGATTTTCGCCTTAGATTTTGCCTAGACTGCCCAGTGTGGGTTTTCAGACTAGCAGGCTTGCTCTAATTTTTGCTTGGGTCGGTTCGCCCTTGCGATTTTCCGCCCAACGAGCATCTCTCAGGGATAATATCGTTTGAGTTGGTCCAAGTTGACAAGATTGCTGAACTCGTTACCATCCAAATCAAGGATCACTGCTGCTCCACCGTCGAGGATAGTCTTGATGATGTATGGTCCTGCCCATTTTGGCCTGAATTTTCCCCGCGGATCGAATATCGGTGCCCGAATTTCCTTCACCACCATATCCCCTTCAATCAGATCCCTGGACTTCACCTTTTTGTTGAATGCGCGGGCAATTCTTCTCTGATATCCCTGAATATGATACAATGCCCGCAACCTCCTTTCATCAAACAACATTAGCTCTGCGAACCTGTCGCTCAACCAATCGGCTTCGTTAATCTCACTTTCTATCATCACCCTCAGGGATGGTACTTCAAGCTCAATAGGAAGTACTGCTTCCATTCCATAAACCAGTGAATAGGGCGTTGCCCCTGTTGGAGTTCGGATCGAAGTGCGGTACCCCCATAATGCTAATGGCAGCTTCTCATGCCAATCCCTGGATGACTCGATAGTTTTCTCCAAGATGTTCTTGATTGACTTGTTTGCTGCTTCTACTGCCCCATTGGTTTGTGGTCTGTATACTGTTGACTTGTGAACCTGGACATTGAATTCCTCAAGCACCTCTGCTGCTCTTCCCTTGAAATGTACACCATTGTCTGACACGAAGGCGTTAGGAACCCCATATCGGTAGATGATGTTTTGCTTAATGAAATGAGCCACTTGTACTGCGGTCAATGTAGCGTAAGAGGCCGACTCTACCCACTTCGTGAAATAATCAATTGCCACCAATATAAACTTGTGTCCGTTCGATGCTGGTGGCGTGATTTTCCCTATCACATCTATCCCCCATACTGAGAAAGGCCAAGGCGTCGCCATTGTATGAAGTTCAGATGGCGGCACGTGCATGAGGTTAGCGTGGATCTGACACTTATGGCATCTCCGCACATACTGCACGCAGTCTGTTTCCAAAGTTGACCAATAATACCCTTGCCTCAGGATCTTCTTTGCCATCATTAATCCACTCATGTGAGGACCGCAGATTCCTTCGTGAATTTCCTCCATCACCCTTTTCGTGTCATCACCATAAATGCACAACTTATGCATGCCACAATACGACCTTTTGTATAACCTTCCACCGCAGAGGATGTATTGCGAAGCTAACCTTTGTAATGCTATCCGGTCTTTCTTGTTTGCTCCTTCTGGATATTCTCCTTTCTCAACCAAATTCCAGATATCATGGTACCAAGGCAAGCCATCGTCAATTTCGCCGACATTCATCACATACTCGTATGCCGGCTTATTCCTTTGCTCAATCATGATTGGTCTCATTCTCACTCCCACAGGCAATTCCACCATGGATGCCAAAGTAGCAAGAGCGTCGGCAAACTGGTTTTTCATTCTCGGGATATGTGTAAAAGTAACTTGCTCGAATCGATGGATCAGATCATCGAGGTCTTTGTGGTATGGTTTCAACTTTTCCTCTCGCACTTTCCAATCACCATTAGCTTGAGATACTACCAGATTCGAATCTCCGACCACTTCCAACTTCCTAACCCCAATTTCAAAAGCAGCCTCCATTCCAACAATACACGCTTCATATTCTGCTTGATTATTGGTAACTTCGAAATTCAATTTGAAAGATAGGGGAATGTGCGGCCCTTCTGGTGAAACCAATAATATGCCGATCCCGAATCCTCTCTGATTTGCAGCTCCATCAAAGTACAATTTCCAAACATCCTCTGTTACTGTCATAACGTGTTCATCGGGAAATTGGAATTCTGTATCTTCTGGCCCTTCGATTGGATGATCTGCCAAGAATTCTGCCACAGCCCTGCCTTTCACCGATTTTCGCGTTACATACTTGAGTTCAAACTCGGCCAATAAGAGCAACCACCGTGCCAACTTTCCAGTGAGTGCCGGTTTTTCGAACAAATATTTGAGGGGGTCCATTCGAGAAATCAACACCACCGAATAAGCTAACATGTAATGCCTTAGCTTTTTAGAGGCCCATACAAGAGCCCAACAAGTCTTCTCTAAAGTGGTGTATCTTTCTTCGGCTCCAACCATTTTCTTACTTAGATAATACACTGCCTTCTCGATACCTGCTTCACCTTCTTGTGCCAACATGCAACCCATTGCAGACTGTGTTACTGATAAATACAGAATCAGCGGCTTTCCAGGTGTTGGTGGCATCAATACTGGGGGACTTTGAAGATACTGCCGAATTGATTCGAAGGCTTTTTGGCACCTGTCATCCCACTTGAACAGCACTCCTTTCTTGAGCAAATGAAACATCGGCTCGCAAGTTGAAGTCAACTTGGCGATGAATCTGCTGATGAACTGAATTTTCCCAAGAAAACTCCGAACCTCTTTTTCCGTCTTTGGTGGCTCCATTTCTAATATCGCCTTGATTTTCGTTGGATCAACTTCAATCCCTCGGGTAGTGATCATAAACCCCAACATTTTCCCTGCGGTGACTCCAAATGTGCACTTCTGTGGATTGAGGCGCATCCGATACTTCCGTATCCTTTCAAAGAACTTGCGTAACGCCGGAAGATGTCCTTCCCTTTCCTTGGCTTTTACAATCATGTCATCCACATATACCTCAACTTCTCTATGCATCATATCATGCAACAAAGTTGTTGCAGCCCGTTGGTAAGTCGACCCTGCGTTTTTTAATCCAAACGGCATGACCCGATAACAGAACGTCCCCCATTCAGTGGTGAAGGTCGTTTTCTCCCGATCCTCTGGTGCCATCAAAATCTGATTGTATCCCGAAAAACCATCCATAAATGATAGCAGCGCGTGCCCTGCCGTATTGTCTACCAATACATCAATGTGTGGTAAGGGAAAATCATCTTTCGGACTGGCTTTGTTTAAATCCCTGAAATCTACACATACCCTGACTTTTCCATCTTTCTTGGGCACCGGCACAATATTTGCAACCCACTGTGGATATTCAGTTACCATCAAAAAGCCAGCATTGAATTGCTTGGTGACTTCTTCTTTGACTTTTTCAACCCAATCTGGCCTGATTTTTCTCAATTTTTGTTTTACCGGTTTTGCATCAGGATACAGGGGAATTCGATGTTGCACAATTTCAGGATCGATTCCGGGCATATCTGCGTGGGACCAAGCAAAGACATCTTCAAATTCTTTGAGTAAATCGACGAGTAATTCTTGTTCCTCAGTAGATAGCCCGGAACCGATTTGAACCATGCGAGGATTCTCCTCATCCCTCAATTTAACTGAAATAACTTCTTCTTTTATTGGCTGAGCATGCCTTTCATTTTCCCTTTCGATTAGAGACTTGAGTTCTTTGGGTATTTCTCCCTCAAACTCAGTCTCATCATTGTCAGGGTCAACACAATTTATTTCGGGAACAGCAAAGTAAGCGAAATCACCGTTTATTTCATTAACAAAGCCCTCTGGGGCATAGTACATGGCATCAGACTCAAACTCGAAATAGAAATGACGACGTGGAGGGCCAAGAGGCACAAACTCCGACTCACAGCCAAATTCAAACCCTGACTCAGACTCGAATTCTAACTTAGTGAATGCATTGGTAAATTTTACAACAGGAGTGAAAGTGCAATTCTTGTATTCACCGACTGCATCCACTATCAGCACACTAGGATCATTGAGGGCCTCTTGTCCGAGCATCATCACAGCTGGCTCTTCTCCATCCTTACCCGTCAGACTGACCTCATCGAACATTGACATCAAGACCCCACCATCCAAAGCCTCCATCCAATCTGCTTTAAGGTCTTTCACCAATTTCTCAACCTTTTCATGTTCATCTTCGCTGTCCCAAGCATCATTAGCAAAGATTTTGAACCCAGGGTGTACCTTTCCACTTATTTCATTTACAAACGGCTCAGGCTGGCCGCGATAAGGTGCATTCGACCCTTCTCCAACAAAGCGAATCCGACGGTTTGCGCTGCTACTTGTTCCATTGGTCTTCCCCCTTTGCATCTCTTTCAGTGTAGGTTCGTATCCCAATCCGAAACGACCTCGCTGAGAAGGGAATTCTGGAAACTGAGCCACCCCCTGGTGAGTTCGTCCCAAGCCCGTGCCTGGTAGATAAGACATTCTTCTCATCATCTCGAGAGCTGTGGTGCTGATTGAAAAATCGTCATCAATACGAAGCGTAAACACACCACCAGACGTATCGAAAGCAAAGCCCCCAAGTTGAACATCATTCTCATCATGCATAATTTCTAACAAAGGAGCATTGTCTTCAGCATGAGGGCGAATGCCTGTATCTCCGTAGAGGGCAACTGTCCCACTTTCCAAACCGAGCAAAACCTTTTGATGCAAGGTGGATGGAACTGCCATAATATCAGATCGATGCATCCAGGGACGTCCCAACAGCAAATTGAACGAAGCTGGGATCTCAAGCACATGAAACTCAACTGTTGACTTAAACCCCTCTGCAGCAATTTCCATTTCAACAGTCCCAAGCACATTGCGACGGGTGTTATCATAAGCCCGAACAGTGAGATTAGATGGTGTGAAATCCTTTGGTTTGAGTCCCAAACACAAAGCTGTTCGAAGAGGGCATACATTGAGTGCTGACCCATTGTCTATCAACACCACCGGGATCCATTTCCCCATGCACTTCATGGTGACATGCAAAGGCTTATTGTGGTCAGTTCCTTCAAGCGGCAGGTCAGCTTCGGTAAAGGTTACAACATGTTTGGTTGGCTTAGCGGCAATGGTAGGCTTGGTGACAATAGCGGCCATCATGGCTTCCGGGGTGATATCAGGCGCAATTTCCATGCAGGATAATGTTTGAGCGAGTTTCTGACGATGCTCACTGGAGCTCATAAGCAATCCCCAAATGGTAAGAGCAGCTGGAGTTTTCTCAAGTTGTTTCTGAATGGGATTTTCTTCATTGGTTGGCGGAGGCTTCGGACGGGGAACGCGACTGTTGGCAGTAGAGGTAGCTTGGGATTGGTTGGTTATTGGGTTAAAGAGATTTTGGAAATCAGCTGGGTTAGCGATTGGGTCGCTAAGGTTGTTTGGTGTGGCTAGGTTATTTTGTGGAGCTAGGTTGTTTTGTGGAGCTGGGTTGTTTTGTGGAGCTGGGTTGTTTTGTGGAGCTGGGTTGTTTTGTGGAGCTTGGTTGAATGGTAGCTGGTTTGTAGTATTTGGTGGTGGGATAGAAGTGTTCCCAGTGAACCTCTGAGGTGGTTGATAAAACCGACCACTCCGAAGAAGATGAAGAACCGAGTCGATGTCATCTCCCCATAGATCAGTGTAGTCCGTGTAGAAATCGACAAGATCCCCTTCCGCCTTTCTCTTTCCCTTTGCAATACTGGCCCCTTCCAAACCTTTGGTAATTCCTTCCACAGTCGCTTCACTCCAAACATCTCCATTTTCCATGGCAGCCTCGTTAACAGCCCAGACCTCATTGTTTCCGACCCACAACGGTGTTATGCCCTCATTCTGATTGGCCCACATATTTGCTACAACGTTTTCTTCCATTTGCTGCCCCCAAACATCGGGTAGGCCTCCATTTAAAACCATGATGTTGCAGTCCTCTGGGACTTGCACTCGGGGTACCGGAAGGTTTTCATCAACTATGTAATCATAAGGTGTGAACTCTATTCCTTCCGTCATTCGATTTATCGCGTACTCACTCATCATGGAAAAATCAGGGCGACCCTCCCATAATGGTTGCATTGGAAAATATGCTTCTTCGAAGAACATGGGAAGTGTAGATCCATCCAGAGGGTCGTTAGGGTCCATGAGCTGCCATTCATTAGGTGTGGGGTCCCATTCATCTTCTTGTGCACCATCGGGTGCCCTATTCTCTTCTTGCCAATTTTGTCCTTGTCCCTCTTCCAGAGGTTGTTGATCTTGTAGCATAGGCAATGGTTCAAATAGATTGGGAAGCGCAAATCCATCCAGTGGATCCTCAAACATCGGATCCCAAAGTAGGTTAATCATGGCACCAAATGGAAGTCCTTCATTAAGCTGTTCATTATGTGGCCAAACTTCTTCATTTGCCACATTGTTGGCCACCATCTGCTCATACTCCCGAGTTTCCATTGCCATTATCAAATCACCCCATTCTTGCCACACAGTAGGATCCAAGTGGATGTCTAGAAAGCATACTTCGTGCTCAACAGGTATTGGCACAATGGGCTTGGGGTCTGTTTCGGGTAGGATGAATTGGCTTGGGTCAAACGGAGTGGATTTTGGAGTGGAGCTAAAGGTAATTTGACCTATGTCAGTATTCCTTTTGTGGGTTGGCAAAGGGTTTGTGAGGATATTGGGCTTTTCAGTGGGATCTCGGATTTGTTTGTTGTCAATGAGATCTTGAATCTCATGACGCAGGCGCTGGCATCTTTCAGTGGGATGACCGGGTGTCTGGTGAAATATACAGAAGGTGTTAGGGTTATATGTTGGCGGGGGATTTTGTGGAGGTGGAGTTGGCTGAAGAGGTTTGATTTTTCCCTGTTGCACGAGTCGTTCGAAAACAACAGGTAAAGGTAAGGGAAGAGGGGTGAAGATGCGCCGTCCTCTTTGATTTTGTGGTGGTTGAATTGATTGGATTGGTTGAGATAAGATGGCGTTTATGGGTTCGGCTTTGTGGGATTGGTGATTCATGGTGTTGGATGAGGTACCGGCTGTGTAACTGGGGTTCGCATACAAGGAAGACGTGTTCCCAATGTAGTTTCGCTTTGGTTTGGGGAATGAGTCCCCTTTCTTTAGCATCCCGCTTTGCAGAGCTTCTTCAATCGACAGACCCATCTCAAAGTAGGTTTCAAAATTATGTGCTTGGGCCATGACCATGTACTGAGCCAAATCGGGTTGAAGGTTCTTGGTTATGATGCGCATTTGGTCCTTATCACTGGGACGATCGGTCATCTGTGCAGCCTTCGCTCTCCATCTTTTCACAAAATCTGCGAAAGATTCCTTTTCCTTCATCTTGATGCTCTCAAGCTCTCGAGTGGTGACTTTGAGTTGAACATTATACTCATACTGCTTAATGAAAGCAGCCACCATTTCTTCCCAAGTTTGTCTTTTTGAAATGTCAAGGGATAAGAGCCACTGAAGTGCAGGCCCTGTGAGAGTTTCGTGAAACATCTGTGCCATAGCAGGCTCATCAACTTCTTGTAACGAGAGGGAGCTTACATATGCCTGAATGTGTCCTCTCGGGTCCCCAGTCCCATCAAACTTCTCGAAGTCTACATGCTTGAACCTCTTGGGAAGCTTTGCGCCTGGGAAGATGCAGAGTTTGTTCATGTCAAAGCCGGTAATGGCTCGCTTTTCGCTTTTAGCCACAGATTCTTCCAACTTAAGTATTTTAGCCAGCATTTCCGCCAGCTGAGGATTTTCAGGGGGAGGAGGCTGTTCCGGATGTTCATCATTGGGAATCTCCTGATCCCGAGCTTCATCATCATGTACTCGCTGCTGCGGTGGGGGAAGTCGGCCCTGGATGTTTACCATAATTGCCATCAGTTGAGCGATTCGGGTGTCATTTCGGACCCTCTCATCATGCATTTCCTTTCTCAGTTGCTCAAACTCATTTGGGGGATTTTGTCTCTGTTCTTCTGCCATACTTGTCTCGGCCTTTGGTGATAAAGATCTAGACAGTCTTTGTCCAGGAGGTCGAGTCCAAACAGGTAAGGTCTTCTTCTTCTTTGCAGGCCCAATGATTCAAGAACTGATTATAAAGCAAAAACCGGACTCAGATGTGTACTCGATGTGTCTACTATGCACAAAATGAATGAATCATGAATGCTCACTATCGTCTCGCCACAACCTAACTCACGGAGTTAGTCTTATTTCTAGCCTTAGGAATTTAGTCTACCGGTTTCGGAACTCACTTAGAATCGCTTGCACAACAGATTGTATCAACATCACGGGTAAGTCATTACTCGGTGAATACGGCGTTTCAACCTAAGCCTAGATGTTGACGCCGTAGCACTTTTCTTAACCATCCGAGACAAAGCAATGAGATGTTGCCATCCAGTTGCAATCAATTCTAAGGCTAGTCCGAAACACGGGTGGCCGTTCGGGCACGACCAACACCGGAGGTATCTCAAACTCCGTGGATTTTAAGTCTCCTAGACTACATGTACAATCTTAGGGTTAGTCTACCGGATCTGAATCTCACTTAAGATCATTGCACAGAAGATTTTCCAACACCCCGGGTAGACCATTACTCGGCAGGTTAAACTCCAAACTTTGTTGGAATCAGAGCCAATCGCTTTTCTTAATCATCCGAGACAAAGCAATTTGGATGTTGTAATCCAGATATCAATGATCTTAAGGCTAGTCCAAATCACGGTGGCCGTTCGGGCACGACCAACACCGGAGGTATCTCAAACTCCGTGGATTTTAAGTCTCCTAGACTAAAAATTGACAGTTTTGGAAGATTGCCTCAATCCTCAAGTTTTCTTTTTGAGTAATAAGTCCTTGATATCGGATGGTCGGATTTGGGAAATCCTGGTCCATGCCACTTCCGACAATGATCTAAGATCAGATGCCTAAGGGCGATTGACCCTCCTCGGGCCAAGGTCCCTTAAACCTGTTTTAGATCATTGTTTAGGAATTCGATGATCCAAATTTTCCCACGTCCGGCCATCCTAAAGGCTAACTTGCAAGAACAACGCGCATATGGGATGCACGATTCATCATCGGGCCGAGGCAACCTTCTACTAACTGTAAAGGCATTAAAACCAAGTAGGATATGTACACAGAAAACCTATACCAACGACGCTCGCAGTGACTATATACAATGCGAATGTATGAATGCAACATGGCATGGCGAGAAAAAGCGGTAACATATAGCATGTAGCAAAATGGAGCACGTAAGCCTAACACACAGGTGGATTACTAAACGTGGGGTTCTATGGTTAATTATATGCAAAGGCCGGTTTTGGTCACTGAGGGTACCCCGGACTCAAAATCAAAACCGTCTCCTACCGTTAAAAACGATAGCGACGATGTGATTTATCACGGTCGAGGGCTGCTGGGCATTTCGGGATTCCCTGTCACCGGCAAGCCGGGCAGGATTGCCAAAACACGCCAGCGGGGTTAAGAACAATGCAAATGCAATGCAAAAATTAAATTTCAAACATTTGAAAAATCCCACAAAATATTTTTCGAATTAAACCCGCTTTGATTAACACATATTTCAATAAAATTACACAAGTGTAACAAAAATTGCACAAGTGTAATTAAATAAAATATATATTAACCAATATCCCCAGCAGAGTCGCCAGCTTGTGGACGGCCCACCGAGATGGCGCGAAAAGGATTGTGATTGTTAGAGTCGCCACCCGGATTTGAGGTCCGAACCCGAGAAACCGATAAAAATATGACTCGTTGCCCATAGAAAAAGATTTTACTGATCATGGCGTAACCAAAGATTTCTCGGATTCGGGGGTTTGGTTACGAGAGGGGAAGGGTTTTACGGCACCCCTCTCGCCCGGTCCGTGAACCGGCCTCTACTTGATATTTTGTGGGATTTTAGAAATGTTTAAAATTTGATTTATTCACATAAATGGGGAATCGGGGACAGGGATCACATAATAGCCAAATATACAAGAGATGCGATTTTACAGTGGATGCTTGTGCGCGAGATCTACATGGATGATGATCATGAAAGCTACAATTGTTCACAGAAGTAAATTACAACAGAAATCATACAATAACCCAAGAAACTATGATCATGAGACTTATCATACTGTTCACAATCTGGAACCCAGAATGGGGGTTGAGCGCTCAAGGGTGATGACTTGAGCGCTCAACCCTCATTCCACCCGAACATTTTCCTTGCTGGTTCTTAATATTTAATGCTGCTTTAAGGCTTAAATCCACCATAAAAACATTACACAAGCATCACCTCTCTTTATGAATCACCGGAAAATGCTTAAAACAAACTTGCTTTAGAACCAGTTTGAGCGCTCAAGGCTCATGGATTGAGCGCTCAAACCAATTCTGCAAGAGAGAGGGATTCAGATCACAGATGCTACACTGACAACTTATATACACCAATCAAAGAATTAAACCATAAATCATCATCAGAGTTGCTGAAAACTGCAAATAAGCCCAGAACAGCTTGAGCGCTTAAAGATCTGGCCTTGAGCGCTCAAGCCATAACATGGATTTCCACTTTTTAGCCTTTAAACTGATTTTACTACTCCCTCAGGACCACCAAAGGCATAAAATGAAGTTTGAAAAGGACAGACGGCCACTGTTTTGCAGTCAAATATGAGAAATATGAAGTTTTTGATGTTTGATCACTATGAAATAGTTAATTTGCATTCGTGCATGTAGTTTTGGTGTGGAAATAAACTGATTTGAGTGCTACATGAACACAATTAACTTTTAGACAATGATCAAAATCAAAAGAAAGCTCAGAAGTTAGCAAAACAGAGGCCTGTTCAGAACTGGGTTTGAGCGCTCAAGGCCATAGGCTTGAGCGCTCAAACCTGCTACAACTGCAAATTTGAAAAAGGTTTTTAAGCAACTTTCAGGCCTTTGTGAGTTCAATGCAAGTATAGAGAACTTGCTTAAACTCACTAACCTTCCTCAGAATGACCAAAACAGTGAGTTCATCTCATGTTTTACTACCTTTTGGAAAATATTTGTGACTTGAGCTTGATTCTGGACTTTGAGAAGTTGATTGTGGATGTTTTTGGATGGTATTCTGGACGAATTAGACAATGTAGGTGGTTGATCGTTGATCAAGGGTCAAATTTCTGAGTTTGGTGAGTGATTTTGTAGGTGGTCTTGATGGAAAAGGAGTGGTTTTGTAGAGAGAGAGAGAGAGGAGTGGTTTTCTGGTGGAAAACAAAGGTAAGGAGTATCAGAATTCGTCCCCAAAACCAGGGGTAGTGGGTAGCTTTTATAGAGTGAGTGGGAGAGAAGAGAGGAGAGAGAGGAAGTGGGTTTTGGTATTTGGGAGTATTTTTGGTGTATTTCTGGAATTGGTGGAGTGTATTATACGTATAGGGATCGTATAAGATCAACCACAGACGCTCCCATGCAGGAAATCTCATGATGAGATACTCTGCAAGTTGCTGACTGGACCGAAGTTGAGCGCTCAAAGCCGTGGGCTTGAGCGCTCAAGGTGCTCCTCAGGGGTTTGAGCGCTCAAAGCCATGGGCTTTAGCGCTCAAGTCTATGGATGGTGGTTTGCTTAGCTTGGCTTGATTTGGCAGTGCTTGGGTTGGTTTGGCACATTTTGATTGTTTGGGTGGTGCTTGGTTGGTTTTGATCAAATTCAAGTCATTCTCTCAAGTTCCAGGTAATTACGATTGATCCATTTCATCATCGGAGATGCACGAGCGTATCTCGGGTTCAAAATTGGGGTGTCTACACACATGTGGGTGAGTGAAGGTGTGTAAAGAAGTACGTGCGATAGAGCAAGTAACGATATAAAGGTGCATATTGCGTCTTTACTTCGAAAGCGTATGGTTCTACATTTGATCAATGTGCTTAATGTTGATGTGATTGGAAATGAGGACATGTAAATTAGAAACCTGCATAATAAATTTAGTACTGTTTCTCTGTTTGAAAATGTGAAATTTTCTTTGGTATCGTTGTGATTTGTTGAGAGTTGTCATTATTTGTAGTCGGTGGACTTATTTGTTGTAATTTGCGGAGGTTTGGGGTCCCAGTTGACTGGGTATTAATTGTTTGTGATTGACTTAATTGTTAGGGTTTCAATTTTTGGATGTGGAAATTGTAGTAGTATCTCTTAAACTTCTGAATGTAAAATTATTAAATACATTAGAATTTGGTAAAAATGTTTAACCTCGGTATTAGACTTGGTTGGGTAAGGATGTTATTTAATACAAGAGTACGTGTCATTGGCGTGAGGTAAAATTTAGATTTCATTTGGGAATGAGTTTGGGAAAGGTGTTTCTATTCAGTTATTGAGGTTAGACTTGATAAGCTTTGGCATGTTGTATCCGTTGGTCTTCGTACTTGGGTTTTTCCTATTGGTGATGAGATATCCACAGGTTCGGTGTCATAATGAGAGTATGTGATCATTGGTATTAGTAGGGACTATCTTTTCTTATATAAAGGAGGAAATGTACATGAGAGTTTTATTGGAAGATTTGATGGGGTTCACTTGTTTGGGAGACTAGATAAAGGAGGCGTTTCACTGTTGTATTTGCCAGGTCGGCTTGTCGTGTAGTTTACTGGGTGTTGATGGTCTGGTTATAAGCAAATGAGTATATGTATTGTTGGTAGTTTTGGCTCAGTGCATTGGATATGATCCTGATGTGTTAGGATGTGAGCGTTTGGGTTGCCTTTGATTCATATAGATGGATTATTTAATTTGTGGTTCTGTTATGCCTACATGACAATTAAGTAGAAGCATGAGATGTCGCGGTGAGATTTTGGGTGTTAATCCGTAGTGCTACCATGTGGTTGTGGAAATGCTGGAAGTACAAAGTGTTGAGTAACCGGCGAGATGGGATTTCTTAGGCGTCGTGTAAGGGGCGATATGGGCTATTGCGTACTTGGGTACTTGGCAGTCTAACTCTAAATTTGTATGTTACAATGATCGGTGAACTTACTTGGGAAAACTAGGCAAAAGGGTGATGTTGGGACTATGATGGAGGATATTATCTGAAGTGGGAGTGTCGTACGGAGTTAGTCTAGCGGTTGTGAAACAAATTGATGAACTTGAGGTTGTGATACAAATTATGCGTTAATTGAGGATGACAACTAGGGATTTGCTAGTTTGATATTGTAGTGTGGATAATATAGACAGAGGTTGTGGTGTTTAACAAAAGGTTATAGGTGAGTACACAAGGAATCTGGGATACTGTCTTTCTAGATGACACGAATGGATTACTTTTGCTTACCTTTAAAATTGTTTGATGTTTGTTTGCGCTCCACTTGGGATAATTGGATTTGATGAGAATATATCGAGAAAATTGGGTTTAATGCTGTGGTTGAATATGGGACCATACAAAAGGGACACGAGGGCTTGATTAGTGACTAATGTTGTACTTGGGTTTTAACAGTTGGTTGGAACTAGGGAACCAGAGGTAGTTTATTGAATAATTGGACGAAGGACAAACGAGTGTATATCTATGAGAACTAAGGAGTTAGAAAATGCAAATTGGTGCTTGAAGACACTAGAGGGGATAACGAGAGTTGTAGAAGTCGAAAATATCTTAGTTAGCATGGTTTGGGTTGAACTTGGTTGTATTTGTTGTTCCACAGTCTTGAGTTCGGATGGTGATTTCATGAGTTGTAGTTTATCCTAAAGTGAAGATGTACTTCTTGAGGGACATTGAGCTTTAATTCAAGTGTGTATATTTTTGTAAATCGTTGATGGTTGGTGTTAAGGACAATGGTCCGAATTTATGTTGGAGTTTGATTCTCTGGTCTGAGGTACACCTGAAATTAGAACTGTTTGGGAATTTGATTGTATGGATGTGTAGTATACAAATGTGTAAGGCGGTAAGTAGAATAGGAGTGTGCATTTCAAGATTTATTTGTCCTTCCTCTTAGATGATTGGGGTGATAATGTTACTAACCGCGGAGGGTGTGTGTGCAGTTTAAGATTACCTGATTGGTTATAACATGGGGTACGACTGGAAGATGTCTTTTAAGACTCAAGCGGGGAATGTAGGATGAAATGAAGTCTTACTTATACGGTTTTGTTTAAAAGTTGAGATGGGTTATTTTCTTCTAGGTCAACATAGTGAGATGGAGCACTAAGTGGACGACGGTTATGTGCGGATGAATTGGTGATAATGTGAGGAGGCATATATGAGATTACATGATATTAATAGGTTTGAGAGTCGGCTCGTTTGAATCCTAGAAGCTAGTGGAGTGAATGAGACACTTGAGTAAAAGATTTATGGGGTTAACTAGGGTGTGAATGTGGTTCTAAAGGTCGGGTTGGGGTGAAGTCGAAAACATGGGTTATGAAGAGTTAGACGAAGAGACTTGGAAGGCCTTTGTGCCTAGCGTTATAGTTGAGAGTCATGATTTTTCTAGCATCAAAATTCCTTACCTTGTAGCTACTGTGGATGGGTTTCTAAGTTCCTTGTAGAGTTTAATGAACGTACGAGCCAATAGACCTAAATTATGATTGAGTTGGGTGTTGAATCTTGGTGAAGAACGTTGTGCGATATAGAGAAATTGTTCAACTTGGGTTGGTTGTAATGATACACGAGGATTTGGTGAAAGAATTCGAAGTGCCAGTGTGGTAGAACTTGTGAGTGCTTAGTGTGTTTGTTGAGTAGATAAGTGCATTGAAAATGGTTGGGAATAGAGTTAAACGGGATCGCTGAGAATATTCAAACTTTTGGGAAACAGTCATAAAGATTTATTGAGATAAGGCGATGTGCTTCAAAAAATTGGGAAAGATAAGTTATTCGATGGAAGGACTACGAGTTTTGGGTAGCTTGAGTTTCTTTTCTAGTGACATGAACGATTTACACGGAAGTGATTGTGGAAGTACTAGTAACTTATGTGATCAAGGAGAATTGTTAATTTCATAACCTAGGGTGGAGGAGCAATTGAATGTTTGGGTGATCAGGTTTTGGAATGATTGAGGAACGATGATAGGGTTTGATAAGACGAAACTTACTAATGAAATGCGAGTATGTTGGAACATTGGGATGTAAATAGAGTGTGTTTGCGAGAGGGTGAATAGCTCGGCACCACATAGGGAGTCCTTAATCCCTGTGCCGAGCTGGTTTGGCCATAAATAAGGCCAGAATAATAAGAGTGAACTAATAAATCAGGATGTACTAGCTCGGCGTGGGTCACAAGAAGATGCTCGAGACATAACCGAGCTAGGTAGGTTCTGTATATAGCTTAAAACATCATTCTGGAATACATAATTCAGCTCGGCGTAATGAGCTGAGCTATGTACGAGTTATTCCGAGATACGTGGAAGCACGGCACCGCCACAAATAGGGTGGTGAGACATTCCAGAATAATCTATAGCGGTTCCTTACGAGATAAGGAGCAATCCCGTTAAATGAGGGATTGTTATGAGCATTCCTAATGTGATTGGGAATAGGCCCCATATAGGAAAGAGTCCTATACAGAAAGAAGGACTACTGCTAGAAGTATAAAGAAATCTACTGCCAAATAGGAAAGTCCTATTAGGGAAAGGATCCCTAAAGTTAATAGGAACAGACAGCACGAGATGCCTAAACTCATAAGGCATCCACACCTATAAATACAAGATAATAACCATGACAAAAGGCACGCCGTGAAACCCTTTTTATATGCACTGTGTGATTTGAGAATTAGAGTACGAGATACTAACTTAGGCATCGGAGGGCCTTTGCCGATGAGAGGCAAAAGTGCTCTAACCCTTTTTCTGTCTTGCAGATTTGGGGTTGAATAAATGAAGCACGTGATCTAGGCTTACGTGAATTTTATCCCCGTACAAAAAGTACAAAAAATTACATGTATTCTGAACAAAAAAAATTTATTTAGGGTGTTCACTTGAACATCCTGAACCCAACGTGGACCTATGCGACCGAGGACCAGTAATTTGCATTTTTATACGTGGCAACGTTAATATAACTCGAAAATAGTGAGACTGAATTCGGCACTTTTTCAAGTTATATTTTCGTCTAGCCTATACAATTCGAGTCAATTGCCACCAAAGGTGAACATCATGTAATTCAACATAAGGGGCGTTCCCCCTTTTGATTTCAATATTCAAAACCAGTCATTCAATATCTTATATATATATATATATAGGAAGATGTTCTATTGAGGACTCCCTCAAAGATCTCTTCCGTGAGGACCACCCTTTTTTTTTATTTTCCGGACCAAATTTCGACGATCCGAACCGCTCAATGTGTTTAAAACATGTTTTCCATGGCCAACGCAAGGAATCACAAAAAAAAAATACCCGAAAGGGCTTCATCCGAGCGGTTTTTCATAATAACCATATATATATAATTTATCGAAAAATGCTCGAATGAAGCCCTTCCGAGTATTTTTTTTTGGACGAATCCTCGCAGAGACCCTTAAAATCACGTTTTAAACACATTGAGCGGTTCAGATTGTTGAGATTCGACCCCAATCCATGAGGTCCGCAAATTACGAGTTTGAGGGAGTCCTTAGTAGAACGGGATCCTCTCTCTATATATATTTACGGAACCTAAAAGTAACCTGTGAAGCGATTGATGGTGATTTTCAAAGGTAGCCTATGAATCGAGTTCCAGTGATAAAAGGCTTCCGCTTTCATTTGTGGGGTTCTCACACCCCTTTGCAAACCTAAAAAATGAGAGTCAATTTCAAGCCCCGTTTGAAAGAAGAATTTGCTCAAACGGAAGAAAATAAAATAAAAGAGAGCTAAAGTCGTTTTCTTTGCAAAACAGCTTTAACGGGTGACCTGACACACCCGAACTCAATGTTAGATGGTGACTCTGAAATTTTAATAAAAGCTCGAGTCTCAGCTGCAAACCTCATAATTCACAATCGTCGCATTTAACAGTCATGATTTTGAAAGCGTCGCCAATATGCCCATAGAAGTGAAGCAGGCCGGTAAAAATCGGGGCGCGACAAACACCATCCCCAAAGGATCTTAAAGTTGCTCAAAGTAGTTGTTGCCCTCTTTTGGTACCTCCATACGCGAAGGCCTAGGAACAAAAGTCGTTCCCGGCACGAATGCCACATAAACTTGAACATCTTGCAATTGGAGCAACTTGGGAGGCAACATCTCATAGCAATCCGCACCCCTTGGTTCAACCAACACTTTTCATCCAATAGTGGGACTTCAAACGAGACAAACCCAAATGAAATCTAACCTGTAATAGCAATTTAGAGGGCTAAAATCATTGGTAAAAGCTCGAAACCCGTGATTAGCAACCCAAATCGATTAATCGAGTGGCAAAATAGTGATTCAAAGGTCTGGTGTACTGTTCCGAGCCCCAAATAGGTCGAACAACGTTTCTTTAGCTTCGAAGTGTTTGATTAAGGTCGTACAACTTTCGATTAGGGTTAAAATTAGCTTTGAATCAATAGGTTATGGTTCGAATACACTTTTAGGCTTCGAATCAACTAATTAGGGTTTGAATTTGTAGTTTTAGGATTCGAATTTGACTTCCCAATGCTCGAATAGTGTTAATTTGGTTCGAAATGTGTTGGGTCACGCTTGGAAGTCACAAACAAGTGTACATCGAGGTTGTAAGGTTCGAAAACTACAGGAAAACAGAGTTAACAACTCAAAAATGGTGAACTTATGGATTTTGAAGGTCGAAATTGAGGTTTAGGTTCTTGGGTTGAGTAGATATAGAGAAAACAAGTGATTTGGGGGCTCCAGCGAGGTTTTCCGGTGCCATTTTATATTTTCGGCAAGGTTTTTCGGCGAGGTAGGGTCTCCTGTGAAGTTTCTGACGAGATGAAGGGTTAGGATCTGAGCAGGAGTTCTGATACCAAATGGTGCAATTAGAATATTCCATTAGATAAATAAGAGAGAGAAACTCTCAAAATGCGATACAAAGAGATAAACTCTTAATAATATATTTTTAAAATGATAAAAACTACCAAATGAAAGACTCGCATCCCTATTTATAGACCGCTCAACACTAAAGATACACAATGACATAAAGATCCCTAAATTTACTGCATCATAAGGGTGCAACAAATATTATTTATTTATTTTTTTATGATTTTTAGCATGCTTCATTAAACATAGGCTAACTCAAAAAGCCATTAACTAAAAAGATCGCAAAAATCCAAAGCCAAAAAACCAACTTATTTCAATTACCAAGAAATGTCATTCTCTCTCAATACACTACCTAAAAACCACAAAAAGCTAAAAAGCCAAAGCCAAAGCCAAAGCCAAAGCCAAAGTTAGTGAAACACCCATGTAGACAGTATAGCATATTGTGCCAATAGAAGCGAGCAAGATAAGGGGCTCCACAGTAATAAATCAGAAGATGGGGTTTGAAGTGTAATCTGGCTGGTTGTAAAGGCAAAAGAACGCAGCAGATCTAGGTCTGGAACAGGTTTGGATCTGTTCTCCACCCTCTGACACCTTCTCCTTATCTCCCTCTATCCTCGAAGACGATCTCCGGCGACTCGAGACTGAACTCTCCTCTGGCGACGCAGGTTTGGTTCTTTCTCTCCGTCTCTGACTCTCCCCTCTTGTATCTAGGCCTCTCTCTCTCTCTCTCTCTCTGCTAAAAAACGTACCCAGTAAAGTTCAGTCGCGTACCCATGCCGTACCCAAACCATACGAACGTCCGGGTGCGTATTTTTCCGTACTCGCCTTAGATTTCAGCTTACCCGTGCTGTATAGTTTAGAGGTGATTTAGGGGGGAATTGACAAAATTAGAGTAAGTGTAGCATATTGGACGGCGACACCAAAGAGAGAGGAGAAGTTTGAAGATAATAGCCGCCAACTACGTATTTTCATGTGCTAAGAAATTGTCTCTTGATTGTGTTATACTGTTACGAGGTGGAACTCTGCGTTTTTTTGGCTTCAAATGCCATAGAATATAAGGATGTCTTCTCTTGAAAATCCGTGAAAGTCAATACAACAGTTGTCCACACACAGTGATTGGGATGTAGCCAAAGAAGTATGTGATAGGTTAGAAATTTTTAGTAAGGCCACAGGGTTGGTTAGTGGAACAAAGTATCCAACTTTGAACTTGTTTTTTTCAGATGTTTGTAAAATAAAAATGGCATATCTGATCAGGCAGAGTTGTATAAAAGTAATGACCTGGAAGATCTTTCCACAAATAAGAAAAGGGAGATGATGAGAGATATGGCATGCAAAATGATTGAGAAATATGAGAAGTACTGGACAACAATTCATGGGATTTTGGGTGTTGCAGCAGTGTTATATCCTAGGTTCAAGATGAAGGTGGTTTAATATTATTTCAAGAGGATTTATGGTGTGGATGTTTTTTTTTGAGATTGAGAAGGTTCTCAATTATTGTAAGCCATTGCTTAAGGAGCATGAAATGAAATTGAACAATGGGAGTGGGGCTTCTTCATCCCAAGTTGAATCTACCACTAGAGCCAAAGACGACGATCTATTTGACTTTGATTTATTTGTATCAAGTAATAAGAGAAGTTAACATGAAAAGAAGAATGAAGGTGAAGGATTTACAGCCAAACCTAAATTGTGCAAAAGTTTGAAGGTGTCCCATGTTGATGTTTTTTTTTCCTTCCATTCAATACCCAAAAGGTGAATTGATGCAAACCGAATCAAGGGATAGATTAATAAGAAAGAGAAAATCCCTAATTGGGATACTAGGAGCAAAAGCTCTCAATTTTCTTTAATCAATATATCAAAAACTAACTAAATGAAAGACTCACAGACCTATTTATAGACCCACTAACACTAAGGACACAAAATAACACTATTACCCCTAAAGTTACTGCATCAGACTCTCCCTCTAAACTTGTCCTCAAGTTGGACTGCATGACACAAGACACCAAATAAAGACAACATAAAGCTTTTATTGTGCAACTTCGAAGTAGACATGTTGTTGCATTCCTTGTTCAGCGCGTCACCCCACAACCAATCTTCAATATCAGCTTCTTTTTGTATACATCAACCGCGTCCATGCTTATGTGCAATGAAATCATCCATACACCATGTGTCTTGTAAATCAAAATATCGCCGTAGTAGCACATCACACACATTTCCAAGTCGCACAAAGAACTATCCACCTTAGCACGTTGAAAAGTCACCACACTATGCTCGAAACTTGCTTGCTTGAAGACAAAACCCAAATGGTCTACAAGCTGTCCCAAATCAACCTTTCCTTCTTTTGGTAATCCCGAATAGCATGTGCAAGAAAAATGAGCCAATTCAAACACCCCTTGCACCATGTGCAACTCGGTAGGCAAATCATGGAAGCAATCATCAAGTTTTGGCTCTCCAAACTCTTCACTCACTGGTGGATAGTAAAAAACAACTTCATCCAACTTTGGTGACACAACCAAAGCATAAGGGTCTTCACTTATCACTTCCTTGCTTTCTTGCCTATCCACAAGGAAGTTCTCCTTGATCATATCAACAAGTTTACCCTTTTCATTGTCAACACAAAACTCTTCTTCAAACTTGTCCCATATGGGAACTTCTTCAAAATCACCACTAGTCTCAAAGAGGGGATCATCTTCAAACTCTTCTTGTGGGAACTCTTCAAAGATGGAAAGAACATCATCATCAATATCTTCATTAGGAAACTTTTCTAACATGGGAACGTCTTCAAAGTTATTTCCAAACTCTTCATTTGCAAACTCATCAAAGACGGGAACTCTTTCCAAATCACCTTCAAAGTCTTCATTTGAAGACTCGTCAAAGATGGCCAAATCCTCAAACTCATCTTCAATTTCAAATACACAATCATTACCAAGAACACCTTCAAGTTCTTCACTTGGGTATTCATCAAAGATAGAAAAAACATTGAAATAACCATGTTCCTTCGCCTCTTCAAACACATCCGGAGTGAGGTTCATCTCCCCCTCAAACTTGGCTGGATTGACGGGGCTATAGGATTCTTCAAGGTCATCACCAATGTTCTCCTTCTTCTTGTAGTAAAAAATGGACTCAAATCGAATTTGAGAACCATTCCTACATTCACTTGGAGGTAACAAGCGGCGCACCTTCTTAATCAAGGTAGCAACTCGCCTTTTAATTAACAATAATTGCACCTTGTCACTTAAGGTAGCAATTTGTTCACTCAACTCTTTAATCTCATTCCTATAATAATTTTGGTTGCCAAAGTTATCAATGCATCTTATACCTTTACCTCTATAAGCCATTAGAACACGCAAAAATCAACTATTCAACCTCAATCAAGTATTACCCAATTAATTGGGACCCTAAACTTCAACAAACCACAAGCAATCAAACACTAACGACCTATTAATCGCAGAAAATCGAAGAAATTCCCAATAACTTCACAAATGAGACAAACCCAAACGAAAATATAGCCTATAACAAAGATTCGAGTACCAAAGGAGCAGATTAAAGACCCTTACCACTGTTTTCGATTGATTAATCACCTTATTCGACTTAACCGAAGGCTGTTCAAGCCTTTTTTGAGGGATTCGAGCACTGCTAGAGAACACTTGCAGGTCTTGTTCACTGTTTCGAGCACCAAAATGGCAGAGTCGACTTCGAAAAGGGCTGGCTTACCCTTGAAAACATAAAACGAGTGCTAAAATGGCTGGATCGATGGTTGAAACAGTGATTTGAGCTCTGAAATAGTGACTTCGAATGCCAAAACAGTGATTCCAGTGCAGAAATGGTTGAATGGAGTTCGAAAAAGGCTCATCAGTGTTCGAATCTGGTTGTAGAGTGCTCGAATCAAGGTATTAGGGTGTTTCTGGGTTCGATTTAGAGAGACAAACTCGTACAAGTCCATTTGAGAAGTGACTTCGAACCAGGACAGTCGATTTTAGGGTTTGAAGGTTTGATTTAGGCTTGAAATGGGTAAGAAATGGACAGATCTGTTGATTTCGAGTGGAATGGGTTGATTGGAGATTTTTCGGCGAGATCAGATTCCGGCGAGATAGATGGTTAGGATCTGACCTCAGTGCTCTGATACCAAATGATGCAAACCGAATCAAGGGATAGATTAATAAGAAAGAAAAAGTCCCTAATTGGGATACTAGGAGCAAAAAGCTCTCAATTTTCTTTCATCAATATATCAAAAACTAACTAAATGAAAGACTCACACACCTATTTATAGTCCCACTAACACTAATGACACAAAATAACACTATTACCCCTACAGTTACTGCATCATGAATGCCCACATTAACCGGTTCAAGTAATGCCAGCAAATAGTTTAAAGAACACACAATCCAACAAACACAATGGACCATAATGTAAACAATGATACACAAGAAACTTGAATATCTAGCCTGCCTCCTCTAATTGGAACGGCATAAGCGGTTGTTGGATGCCCTGTTTTGCTTGACATTATAAGACAGAGGTGATGACATCTATCAGCATTGCAGCCAATAGCTATACGAAGGGTAGGGTTCTCCCAACAAAGTTCTAGGTTGCTGGAGCCAAGACAATTTGTTTGACTGAGATTGGAGTTGAAGCACGTGATGTATATTGCTTCTTACTCTTCAATATTCTATCATGATATACCTAGAACTTTGTTGGGAGAACGCTACCCTTTGTATAGCTATTGGCTGCAATGCTGCTATGGTGCTGGTCATCACCTTCTCGGTCTTCTCATGTCGAGCAGGCAGAATAGGAAACCCAACAACTACATATGCCGTTACTTGAACTGATTAATGTGGGCATTCATCTTTTGGGTATTGAATGGAAGAAAAAAATAGCAACATGTTGGGACGTCTTCAAACTTATGCACAACTTAGGTTTGGCTGTGAATCATTCGCCTTCATTCTTCTTACATGTTAACTTTCACCATGTTCGGAAGGAATATTTGGCTGGGAGATTTCAAAAAAAAAAAAGTGATTGCATATCGGTGTTTACCTCATATTCTCTCTCTCCCTCCCCTAAGTGGGTCCCTTAGCAAGTGGGGACTCTCCTTTAGACTTTCAGGCCCTTGCTTCAATGAGGCTAAACCAAAATAAAGGTGTGGTTGAGGTTTACAATGGGGGGCCACCTCAGTAAAATTATTGCTTGTTCCAATCACAATCTTGGTTTGTTTCATTTTGAAATTCTGTTTGAAAGTGTGAACCGAACAAATTGTTTATATTTTACGTGAGTATCATTTCCGCTCTTTTTCCTTTGTTTTTTGCACTACCCCCTCCTCCCATTCTACTTTGATGAATTGCTTCATTTTGGACGTGGTTTTATTAACTGATGTGAATGTAAGTAGTTGAACAGACTCTCTCTCTCTCTCTCTCTGCATTTCCTTTTTGTATAATCTGAAGAATTTATGAGTTATGGAAAAAATTATTTCTTACCTTTCCATAGCCCATCTAAAAGGCTTTAAACAAGCCTAACGGATTTTATTCATAACAATCAAGAAGAAAAATAATTTTACCATGGAAACTATGATGAAGAAATCCGATTTAGATCACTTCCATCTATATTTACATTATATAATTACTCCCATGAAGATTTACTTTTGGCCTCACCACTCGAGGTTGGCCCTTAGTCTAATTCTTTACGTATCACATCACGATATTCTAAACACTTCTATAAGAATACCTAAGCTTGTAACTGCAGACTCTGTGCGAATACTGTAACTGTTTAACACTTGGAATTGGTGAAGAACATAACTTCCAAAACTGAAACATGGCAAGTGATGGGTCAACCAAAAATGATGATGCATATTACATCTGTGCTATTTTCGAAGCATGACTACAAATATTGGCGAAAGGAATAAATGTGGCTACTCGATTTGCCAATAATTTCCTTTGGTCTGCCGTATGGTGAACTTATTGCACTCAGGATCACTTAGGCTTTGTCTGGTTTAGGTATTGAGCAGTGTTTTAAAAGGCTCAAGCGCACCGAGGCACGCACCTCATCAAAGCGAGGCACAATATTTAGAACAAGTAGAATTCTAATATAGGAATAACTTTCAACACAAGCAAACATTTTTAAAAAACTTTCAAATGACGTAAAAGTGATAAAACATAACAATTCGATGTTTAAACCATCAAATACTAAACAAAACGTATCATCCATAAAAGTTAATATATTGACACTTAGCTTTGGAGACGTAACAAAATGAATAACTGCAATTTCTGTTCTGTAACTATTTTCCTGAATTAGAGCTCTCTGTCAAGTGGAGAGATATAGATAGACAATAATGGCAATGTAACTGTTGTACGATATATGTGAACATTTATTTTACGCGGTGTCATCAACATATCTCTGTTTGGGCGGATGAATTTTTTGCATTTTGTGTATGCCTTAATGTTAGTCCTTCTAGTCCATTGACCTTTCTTCTTTAAGTTTTCTTTGTCTTTAAGTTTGCAATACAACTTTTAGTTGACCAAATTTTCTCTTCTTCATTTGTCATAGGAGATGTGCTTGTTGTTTATGCATTATGGACGAGTTCAATACACTTGACAGCATGGGTAAATAAAGATGCATCATTGCAGGTGAGTTCATGTTGGGATTCTCGTGTGAAATTTTAAAAGTCTCAGTTATGATGTTCCTGATTTTTAGGAGCCTACAGTATAAGGATGAATGTGCAGGCACATATGTCGGGACAAATTTCGGGTCAGATACCTAATCAAGCAGGCACTCAGTTGCCTGGACTACCTCAGCAGAATGGACATCCTCTTTCTAACCAAATACAAAATCTAGGGGATCATGGTAATACACCCAATATGGGAACAGAGTTTGCAAAAGCACGCAGATTTATACAAGAGAAAATGTAAGACATTTGATTAGATATTTTCTGTGTTCATTATGTTTTGGGTCGGGCATGTGCCGCGTGCCTTTGTTGATTGGAAAGAGATGGCAGGGAATTTTAATTGGTGGAATGGGGCACAAAATCACAGATTCTAACGTTGTAAGTTGTATGTAATATTGGGACATCAGAGAACCCATGCAATAGATCAGGGATCGAGGTAGCCAACTGTGATGTCACCTCTTAGAATGACGCTGATTGTCATGTAGCACAGACTCTTTGTCAGAGGTCACGTACCCATGTCGGACACCGACACTCTCCGGACACGTTTCTGACACTCAAATTCGAAGTGTCCTTTCTTTTTTTCTCAATGTTTTTCGTTTGGACACTCCGGGGACACTTTAAAAAATGCTTCAGACACTTTTGGACACTCAGAAAACAAGTCGGGGTGGATAAATGTAACAGTAGGATCAAATTAGAACTTAGGGAAGTCGTACTTTTTGTGTGACTGATGATGGTTTATTGGTTAGAAAGACACACAAATGATGAAATGCTTATGTTTAAATACTTTTGCGAATGATATAATGATGAATGCAATTTAAGGTATATTTGCATATTTACAATTGGAGCCTTTCTTTCCTTAATTTTTATTCATATAATAATATACATAGATCTTTTTTTAAAACGTCTCCTAACATGTCTTGTCCTCTATTTTTTTTATTATAAAAATTTACATGTCTGCGTGTCGGTGTCGTTTCAGTGTTGTGTCGGTGCTACATAGCTGATCGTTTTTTAGTGCGTTTTAATACTGGCTGATAATTGAACTCGACAGTTGTATTCTTGAGATAAAAATATTTAAAAAAGAAAGAAAAAGAGACCTGCATTACCTCCTTTTTGCTTTCTGAAGGAGGGAAGAGAAACTTTGCTTTTGCAAGTTTTGTGTGCTATAACAACGAGGATCAGCCAAGTTAGACTGCCGCCACCCATTAGCTTTGACGTGGTGGTCCACGTAGGTTTTTATCTGATTTGCATTGTTTGACCACTTCTTTTGAGTCCAAGGATGGAGGAAGTGAGTATATTATCTGAGATATTCCAACTGTTAGCCCCACAGCCTATGATGCACGAACATGGAAACGGACATGGACACGGACACGGACACGGACACGGGGACACGGCAATCCTAAAAAAATGGGGACACGGACACGGCGGGGGACACGGACACGGCGGGGGACACGCCACGTGTATATTTATTTATTTATTTATATATTTATTTACATATGTATATATATTATTTTTTATAACTTTTACGGGTTAAATTGAATTTTTTTCAACTTTTAAGGGTAAAATTGAATTTTTTAAAAACTTTTAGGGGTAAAATTGAAAATTTTAAAACTTTAAGGGGTAAAATTGAAATTTTTTAGAACTTTCAGGGATAAAATTGAATTTTTTTAAAACTTTCAGGGGTAAAATTGAATTTTTTAAACTTAAATGGATAAATTTATAATTATTCAAAAATTTAGGGTAAAAACTATAATTTAACACATATATTTAAGTCATCTTCTTCACAGCCGACATTAGCATGTTCAAACCCTAAAAAAATACAGATCTGCTCTTCCAGCAGCAGCAGCAGCCAGCAGGTACGTCGTCCATTCTTCTGTACTCTCTCTCTCTCTCTCTCTCTCTGTGTACTCTCTCTCTCTCTCTCTCTCTCGGCTTCTCTCTCTGTCTCTCAGATTCTCTCTCTCGGCTTCTCTCTCTCTCTCTCAGATTCTCTCTCTCGGCTTCTCTCTCTCTCTCTCAGATTCTCTCTCTCCCCGTGTCCCCAGCCGTGTCCCCCCGTGTCCCCAGCCGTGTCCCCAACCAAAAAAGTGACTTAGCCGTGTCCCATGCCACGTGGCGTGTCGGGACACGTTTTTAGCCGTGTCCCCGCCGTGTCCCCGTGTCCCCGTGTCGGGACACTGCGGTACGGGGTCCCGGAGAGGTGTCGGTGCTTCGTAGCAAAGAACCAAATGTAGGTCGATGTGATTTGTGTTTTTCGTTTTGCAATCTCGCCCTTAAAATGTACTCCTTCCGTCCCAATTTGCTTGCCCCTTTTGGGGAAGCGAGTTTTTAAGGGAAGAATGATGTGACATTTAAATGGGATTGAATTTCTCAATTTACCCCTATTTAATGCTTGATGATGATTGATGTCTAAGTAGCACAGTTACGGACACGGACACGGCGGGTAAAGGGATCCCTTATGCATGTATGTATGTTTTTTTCCCATGCGTAAATTGCAAAATGTAAACACTTTTTAACATATATATAAAATGACACTTTTTCCCATGCAAAATGTATATGTGTGTGTGTGTGTGTTTTAGGAATAGTTATAGAAGGGTTAATTACATTTTTTAACCCAAATATTTGAGTGATAACATTTGTACCCCTGAAAATTTTTAAAAATTACAAATTGGCCCCCGCCATGTCCTCCACGTGTCCCAAGCGTGTCCCTACCGTGTCCCTTGAAAAAATTCAAAAAATAAAAAAATAAAATTAAGGACACGTCACGTGGTGTGTCCCATACGTATTTGGGCGTGTCCCCGTGTCCGACACATGGATACGGCGACTTGTAGATTGATGAACTGTCAGTGCTTCATAGATTGATACGATACTTAAATGTAAAAAAAGGGCAAAAGAGTAAATTTGCATAATTTTTTTATGTTCACTTTTTTAAGTGAACATTCTTTTTAGGACTTTCAAAAAAGGAAAGAACAGCAATTTGGGACGGAGGGAGTACTTAACAGAGATAGGCCTAACCGCTTAACACGTATTTAGGGTTGGGACATTTTTCATCTTGCCAGCTTCACCTGCAGCCTTACCATCTGTTAACCAGAATGAACACTTAGTGGTCATTGTGTTAACGTGTTTGTAATGCATGGTACTTTGATATTCAAAATTTTTGTGTCACTTTTTGTTGCATTTAGAAGTTATTTTCATTCAAACATTATGAGCAAGACATAGAGCTGTTTCTTGTATTGAGATGTGTTTTACATTCATATTTGATATCTTAGGGTATTTGCTTTTGGCATAAACATATGCCATTATAGTATTCCTTAAGTTAACGTGCAAATAATTACAATGAGATGATGGATGGTATCTTAGTTAGTGTTGCAATTTTGCTCGACCTTAAACTGGGGCTGAACAAAACAAATCAAGTATGATTGGAACTTGTTTTTGTTCTTAATTTCAATTTTTTTTTTTTTTTTTAGTTTTGAGTGTTCAATCTGGTATGTAATATTCCCAAGAAACAAGGCCGTGTTATTCAAGTCGTCTCTTCGTTAGTATTTTTATCACCTGAAGTTCCGAACAGGGGGTTAGGTTCTCTTGAAACTGTTTAATGGGTTCTTGGCTTATTGGTTTGCATGTTGCCAGCCTTCTAGGAAGATCATAAAGTTCTTAAGGTTCCTTGTTTTTCTCTAGAGGTATGCTACTAAGACTACATTTATCACAACAATATGTACAATATGCTTAGGTGGCACTAGATCATGGGGCAATAAATAAGATGCCATTATACATTGCCCAATGTAACTGTGCCACATAAGCATGTTGGGTATATTATTGTGGAAAGTGTTGTGTTAATAGACTTTCCCTCATCTCTAACACTGACTAGCTGGCTATAGGTGTTAGAAGTACCTCCGAGTCGATCACATTAGTGTTAAATAATTAGAGCCGGGCACACATTGAAAACTAAAGAGATACATTTGTCCATCACTTTGGCTCAGAAATACATCGCAAGTGTGAAGAAACTAACTCAGAAGCCAACAAAGGCGAATCAGTGTAATGGAAGCTATACCTATTAATTCTCATCTGTTAGATTTTCTTATTCAAGCTTCTGTTCCAATTCATTGTATGTGGGAAAGGAACTTTCGCAGCTTTTGTATAATAGAAGTGTTAGAAGGAAGGAAGGAATTTCCTTTTTCTGCATGTAGATAAATGTATTTTCTGGTGTTTGAAAGCTCGATATTATAGTGTTGGGAAAAGGTTTTGCGATAGTTGATCTAACATGGTATAAGAGTTATAACATGGTACAGTTCACGATCTAACATCATCTACATTATTTATCATCTTTGTTTTACTTTTGCTTCTTCACATGGATGCTTGCAAGATGGGTGTTGCTTTAGGGATGGTGTTTATAGCTTGATATATGTTGTTTGGACCATTTGCAAAGTTTTGGAGACTATTGGTGATCTATCAACTAGTTGCCATATTCTTGCCCTGCAAGATCCTTATTTCCAGTTTTCATGTTGGTGCATCTGTGTATCATGCCATAGTGTCCTGTGTGCATACTGCACCTCTTAGCCTGCAGTTGGCTGTGGTGATTCTTGGCCAGCTCTCACATGGCTGTGACCTGTAACATGTTAGGCTTGAATATTGTAGTTTGGGTTTGTTTTTTAATCTAATTTGTGAATTTGCCATGCCTTGGTACAACATGATAGCCGCCCAGACCTGGTAGCAGGATTTGCATCAGAACCCCTGGCCCACTCAAGCTCTCTCAGTTGATGATTTCACCGCTTTGGTTACATCAAATGTACTCAACAATGGTAATTTGTAAGACATCACATGCTACCAATGAGGGCTTGTGTGGTTGAAAATCGCTTGTGATAGAATTGGATTACTTGCTAGAGAACTTTACTAGTTTTCAACATAGTGGCTCATCTTTTTCTATGTTCAACTATGTAGTCTGCCTCCCTCTTTTCCTCAGGACAAGGGTAAAATCTATTCCCTGATGCTTGTCCCTATAATTGAGAATGCTGGAGGTGTGGTGTGAGTAGTTGCACAAAGTAGCTGCTGTTGGGCTTTAACCTGCATTCTCATGCTTGGTACTCCAAGCTTTTACACCATTAATGGCCCCTGCTAGGCACTCCCTCCGAATAATTATGCTTGTTTCTCTTAGTCTGTTCCGCCTTCTCTCTTTTTATTGTTGTCTTTCTAGAAAATGCAATATAGAGCACCGAGTGCTTATTGAAATTTGTCTCCTTTCCTCCAGCTATGAATATTTTATGAAGCGGCAACAAGCTCATGATATACATCCAAAGAAGCTTATGGATATTGTAAAACGCCTAGATGAGGGTCTATACAGGAGTGCTGCCAATAAGGTTCCTAATAGTTTGCTATCCTTTTTATGTCATTCTGTTGCTGAAGTATATACTTTGTTTTCAATTGAGTGATAGCATAGAACAACTCTATTTGGTTGTATTAATTACATTAGTAGTTCCCTATCATTAAACAACTGGAAAGTTTTTCCTGAACAACTATTAGTTGACTGTTTTAGAGTGTTCACACTTTTATGTTTAGTTTATGATATGGGCTTTTTTATTGCTAGGACGAGTATCTGAACCTGGAGACTCTGGAGAATCGTTTACATGTTTTGATAAAATGTTTACCACCCATGATTAATCACAACCAACCATATCCGCAGCGTGTTAATTCTTCCTCGCCTATTGGTACAATGATACCGACCCCGGGTATTTCTAATGGTGGGACTTCAAACACAATGGTTGCATCATCTGTAGATAATTCCATGATTTCTACAGGTGCTAATCCAAACGTGGTACCTTTGACTCTAAATACTGGAAGCTTCCTAGCAACTGCTAATGGTTCTTCTGTTGGGATGCACAGTGTTTCTTTCAGTTCATCTGATGGTACCTGAAATTTATATTTTCTACGTCACTAGTTATTAACTGCTCTTCCAGACTCCGATGTAACAAAGACGACATTTGCAGGGTCCATGTCTAAAGGATACCAACATTCAAATGCCAGCTTTCCCATGAATTCAGGTGGGAACAACGGGTTGTCCTCAACTGGTGTACAGAGAATGACAAGCCAAATGATCCCTACTCCTAGATTTAGTGCTAACAATAATCCTCCTTACACGAGTGTGCAATCTTCCAATAATGCGGGTGCCTGTTCAACTGTTGAGTCTACAATGGTATCACAGCCTCTGCCCCTGGAGCAAAAGCAGCATGTTGGTGGTCAAAACAGCCGGATACTGCACAACCTGGGCACCCATGTGAGTGGCGGACTTGGGTCTGGTTTGCAGCAGAAATCGTACGAATTTCCAAATGCTAGTTTAGGTATGATGAGGAGCAACTCGCAGTTGCTCAATTGTCCTGGAACTTCTGAGGGCTATCTGACTGCCACTCCATATGGCAGTTCACCCAGACCTTCGCAACACTATGATCAACACCAGAGACCACTGATGCAGGGTACTCCCTCAATATGGTCATCTTGTGAAAGATTTGACCTGTCAAGTTGTAGGATTCATAATCAAATTCATTCTCACTAGTAGTATTTTTGCAGGTGATGGATATGGGATGAACACTCCTGATTCTTCTGGGTCTGGAAACATTTATTGTCCTGTAACGTCTTCTGGTTCACCAATGAATAATCAGAATTTGAGTCCTGCAAAGTTGCAGTCTATATCCAGAACCAACCCACCTTTTATGAATAATCAGTCGAATTTGCAGACCACCAAACAGGCTGCAAATGTAATGATTCAATCAATTGATCAACCTGAAAAGATGAATATCTTAGCTTCAAATTCATTCCGAGAAAATCTATTGCAGTCTGACCATCAGCACCAATTTCAGCAGCACGCACATCAGTCGCAACAAAAGCACTTTGTTCAGCATCAACGGCAACAAAAGCAGCAATTTCAGCAGCATGAGATACTGTTAAAGAATGATTCTTTTGGTCCTCCGCTGACTTCCGATGTACGCATTCAACTAAAGCCTGAGCAAGGAACTGAGTATAACGATGAAGCTATGCACTCTCAAGTTTCAGAGCAATTCCAGTTTTCTGAGTTGCAGAACCAATTGCGGCAAAATTCTGCTGACGATAATTCTGGAGGCACTGAGTTGCTTTCCCTTCCATCTGTCTCGCAGGATATATGCTCATTGCCAACTCGATCTTCACAACTGAGGCAACAATTTATGCATCCTCACCAGCTGGTTGTTGAGACACCGAATGATTTCAGCTGTCTTTCTGTTGGAGGACAAGTAGAAAGGCTACGGCCAGGTCAATGGCATCCAAAGTCACGAGACAGGTCTCAAATACCTGGGAACTCGTCGCATGAGCTGAATATTCAAGAGGAATTCCATCAGAGAATAACTGGGCAAGATGAAGCTCGACGCAATAATTTATTGTCAGAAAGATCTCTTTCTCACACTGTCATTATAAGAACAGCAGATCCCACAAACTCTTGTGGCACTACCTATCGGTCTGGTAATCCAAACCGTGAAAGGCAGTTCCGGAATCAACAAAGGTGGTTATTGTTTTTACGGCATGCTCGTCGTTGTATGGCTCCAGAAGGGAAATGCCTTGAAGTTAACTGTATAATTGCTCAAAACCTTTGGAAGCATGTGGACCGCTGCAATGTGTCTCAGTGTCCAGATCTTAAATGCCGCCAAACGAAAATGTTACTTAAGCATTACAAAGATTGCAGGGACACGCAATGCCCTGTTTGTGTTCCTGTGAAAAATTATGTGGAGGCACAACTGAAGGCACATGCTCATCTAGATTCTAATTCTGGCTTGCCATCTTCAACCAATGGATCATATAAATCATATGATAGTAGAGACTCCACAGCTAGATTAATTTCAAGGATAGGTCCACCATTTGTTGAAACTTCAGAGGATTTACAGTCTTCTATGAAACGCATAAAGACAGAGCAACACTCCCAGCCTCTTGTTTGTGGGAATGAAAGCTCTGTCTTATCAGTCGCTACCAGCAGTGAATTCGATGTACTCCATGATGCACGACGTCGGGAGTACCAAAATGGTGACACTTGCATGTCAATTAAAGCTGAGGTCAAAGAAGTGAAGAGGGAAGTTTCTTCAAGTTTTCGGCAAGAAAATCACAATACTAGTGATATTAGGAAGTGCTGCACGGATGATGCCTATGATCAGAAACCTGTTGGTGGACCTATTATATCACATGATCCTGCCGGTACTGCTCAACAAGAATCTGTCAGAAGTGAGAAAGAGATGGACCAATTTAAAGAGGAACGTGCTATATTGCCTGCTGAAAATGCATCTGGAACCAAATCTGGGAAGCCAAAAATAAAGGGAGTGTCATTGACCGAGCTGTTCACTCCTGAGCAAGTCAGGGAACATATAATGGGTCTTCGGCAATGGGTTGGCCAGGTCAGTATGTGTATCTGCCTTTGTTGTAATGTTTACAGTCATCAATTATATGTTACTGCTTTTCTTCATTAGTAGAAACTGGCGTGCATAGATATTGCTCTTGGGTGCAGTTTTGCAGCCATGGAACATCCATTTTGCATATACTCCTATGTATGATAGGCATTTTTCCTTCCTAAGAGAAATATACGTCTGCCCGTTTTGAGTGTTGCAATAGACTCCAGTTTGAAGTAGGGGGTGTACAAGAAAACCGAAAAAACCGTGAAACCGGACCGACCAAACCAAACCGGTCTATTTGGATTGGTTTTATGATTTAATGGATTGGTTTTGGTTCTAAAAAAATGAGAACCGGATATTTTGGTTCGGTCCCTGGTTTCAAAATTAGGAACCGTGGTTTGAACCGAACCGGTCCGTTATACGATATAATATAATACATACACTCCTATATACCAACACATACTTGATAATTTTGTTAGTTTTAAGTTTTAATGTTGTATCTACCATCTATATCAATAATGATATTTTAATAATTACTTTAGTTTTTGATGGACTCCTTAATCTATTTGTGTGTCGGTATAATGGAAGTAGTTTTACGAAGGATTTGCAAAAATTTTGTGGACAATTTTTTTTTTGCAAATTTTGAATGCTAACATGGTTTAGAACCAGAAACCGAACCAAACCGGACCAGTCTAATGGTTTGGTGTGGTTTGGTTCTATATGTGTAACGGTTTGGTTATGGTTCTTACTTCTTTGGAACTGTTAAATATGCTTCGGTTCCCGAATTTCTACAAAACCGGTCCAAACCGGACCATGTACACCCCTAGTTTGAAGAAGTTATATTCCTACCGGTCACATTTTCACAGGCTCTTTTGCCCCTATTTCCATCACGATTTGTGGTTTGCGTTAAGCAATCCCATAGTTAAATGTTCTACAACTGTTAATGCAAGTGATCAGAGCAAAACTAGCCATGTGGCTCAGATAGAATATTTGTTCTGCAGAGAAACCCGTATGTCTGTGGGGTGGCTGCTGGCCCAGAGTTCTAAAAGCCGGCTGACTAGTCCCTGCCTAGAAGCTAGGCGGTGGTCCAATGCCTAGATTAGGAAGCCGACTAGTCAGTGCCTAGTCCCTGACTAGGGCGCTAGGCGACCGACTAGTCGGTGCATCAATTTTATGTTTACTGCTTTTCTTTATTAGTAGATACTGGCATGCATAGAAATTAATCTTGGGTGCAGTTTTGCAGCCACGGAACATCCATTTTGCATATACTCCTATGTTAAGTTGTGGGTGTAAATGTGTAATTAGATTGTATTTGTCTACTTTTGCAATTAAGTTAGAAGTTTAGGTTCATAGTGTAATTTATCTCTTGTACTCTTGTATAAGTACTACGTAATGAGAACAGAACCCTACTTTTTGCCTCTCAATTATTTTGTCTAATTTTACATGGTATCAGAGCTTTCGATCTAATCGCTACGTTGTCGTGTGTGAGTATTCTCCACCATTGTTGTGAGTTGAGTGAGTATTCTCCTCCACGACAAAATCCATCAGTCATCACTATCACCATCAACGAAACCCACGACCAGAAAACCCTAAAATCGAGTACTGTTCATCGCGCTACTGTTCATCGAGTTACTGTTCATCGCGCTACTGTTCATCGGGTTACTGTTCATCACGCCACTGTTCATCGGGGTACTGTTCATCGCGCTACTGTTCATCAAGTTACTGTTCATCGCGCTACTGTTCATCACGGCTACTGTTCATCTCGACAGTGATTGGGTCTTCTTCGTACGGTCTCTACAACACTCATATTGACTGGGTCCTCTATTAATCTGACTAGTCTCTCTCTCTCTCTTCGACAGAAACACTTGGTAACATCAGATTCCCTGTTTTGTTGCTGTTTGAATTGTTTCCAGCCCTATTTATCGTTCTTAGTTTGATTTCGATATGTCTGACGATTCAAAAATTGTTGAGACTTTTGGCGTTAAGGATGTGTCAGGCCAATTTGAAAGAAAATTGGAGAATGTTCCTTTGGATATTTGTCCAGTTAAATTGGATGGTACGAACTATTTGCTTTGGTCTCGCACCTTCACTTTGGCTATTGAAGCCAAAGAGATGTCAGAATTCATAGAGGGTCCTATCACTCAACCTACAGAGGCTGTTGCCCTAAAGAAATTTAAGTCTCAAAGATCTTTGGTCATGACCTGGTTGTTCAACTCTATGAAAGCTGAAATTCGTCATAACTTTCTGCTCCTTGATACTCCACACAAGATTTGGACTACTGCAGCTCAAACCTATTCTCAGCAGGGTAATGATGCACAGTGTTTTGAGTTGAGGAAGCGACTCCGTAATTTAGATCAACACCATCGGTCTGTAGCTGAGTATTTTGCAGAGTTGAGTGGATTGTGGCAGGAATTCGATTTTTATCAGGGATTTCAGGCTGTTTGTACTGAGGATGCTACTAATTGGTTGAAGAGGTTAGAGAAAGAGCGTATTTATGACTTCCTTTCTGGCCTTGACATGGAGTATGATCCAATTAGAGTGCAAGTGCTGGGTCGTGTTCCGTTTCCGTCTCTGGGTGAAGCTTATGCTATTGTTCAGCAGGAGGAGAGTAGGAGGGGAGCTATGGTGCATGCTCCTATTTCTGATCGTTCTGCCTTGGTTGCCAGTCCTCAGGGTCAGTTTGGTTCTAGCAGAGGGTTTACTCCCACTTCACAGAGTGGTAAGTCACAGTCTGGTGCTAGCAGTGGGTCTACTGATCGTGAGTCACTTCAGTGTGATTATTGCCATAACACCGGTCATACTAAGGATTTTTGCTGGAAGTTACATGGCCGGCCCCCTCGTGGGCGAGGGGGTGGACGCGGTGGTCGTGGTCGTGGTACAATACGTTCTCAGGCACAGGCTCATGTCTCTGAATCTGCAGTTGCTACCTCGTCTGACTCTGGATTTAGTATTGGGGCTCAGGTGACTTCAGATCATACTGGTGGTTTTTCTCAGGGGGAGATGCAAGCTCTCAGGCGCCTTATGGCTCGGGCTGATTCTTCATCTACCACAGCTTCCTCTTCCACAGCAGCTCCCACTTCATCCTATTTTGCTCACACAGGTATCTCATCAAATGCGTTCACTGCCTCTTCTGCTATCCCTTGGATTATAGATTCTGGTGCTTCAGATCATATGACAGGTTGTTCCTCTGTATTTGATTCTTACTCTACTTGTTCGGGTAAGGATAAGGTCAGAATAGCAGACGGGTCGTTCTCTGCTATCGCAGGGAAAGGTTCGATTCACTATTCTCCTTCTATTTCTCTTTCTTCAGTTCTACATATTCCAAATTTTGCCACTAATCTTCTGTCTGTTAGTAGTCTCACTCGTTCTGCAAACTGTTCTGTGACATTTTTTCCTACTCATTGTGTTTTTCAGGAACTGGGAACGGGGAAAGTGATTGGCAGTGGTAGAGCACATGGTGGCCTCTATTTCTTGGAATCTACACCTCAACCATCTTTGTCATGTGGTCTAGCTCTGCAAGCAGATACGAGTTCAGCCTTGTTTATGTTACATCAGTGGCACCGTAGATTGGGTCATCCCTCCTTTGGGATTTTAGAAAAACTTTTCCCTAGTTTAGTTAAACATTGTTCTAGGAGTCAGTTTTTTTGTGAAGCCTGTGAGCTTGGTAAACATAAACGTTCTTTTTATGCACCTATTAATAAAAGAAGTGATTCTCCGTTTGTGGTTATTCATTCTGATGTTTGGGGTCCTTCCCCTGTTCCATCTCTTAAAGGTTTTCGGTGGTTTGTCACTTTCATTGACTGTTATTCTCGTGCTACTTGGGTGTATTTACTTAAGTCGAAAAGTGAAGTGTTTTCTTGTTTTAAATCTTTTCATTCACTGGTTCGCACTCAGTTTGATATGAGTATTAAAATTCTTAGGAGTGATAATGGCACTGAGTATATAGATAAGAGTTTTCGGGCTTATTTAGATGAAAATGGTATTCTTTTTCAGACGACTTGTGTTGACACTCCACAACAAAATGGAGTTGCTGAACGTAAAAATCGTCATCTGGCTGAGGTAGCTCGCTCTCTGTTATTCACCATGAATGTTCCTAAATATTTGTGGGGAGAAGCCATTTTGACTGCAGCATATCTTATTAACCGCATGCCATCCAGTGTTCTTAACTTTAAAACTCCTCTTGAGTGCCTTCCTAGCGTTTTTCGTGCCACAACTCTTCCCCCACGTGTTTTTGGTTGTGTGTGTTTTGTTCATGCTCCTCATCCCTCAGGTGGCAAGCTAGGTCCTAAAGCCCATAAATGTGTTTTCATTGGATACTCTCCTACTCAGAAGGGCTACAAATGTTATGATCCTCATTCTAGGAAAT
Organism: Vaccinium vitis-idaea; assembly: GCA_963854785.1. NCBI lineage: Eukaryota > Viridiplantae > Streptophyta > Magnoliopsida > Ericales > Ericaceae > Vaccinium > Vaccinium vitis-idaea. Next base: position 37,610,847 of record OY978226.1, on the reverse strand, counting down.
TTTTTGTGTCTATGGATGTCTCTTTTTGGGAAACAGAGTCCTTTTTTCCTCCCTCCACTCCATCTCTTCAGGGGGAGCATAGGCAGGAGGAAGAGATGTTTTATGGTGAGGGGGAGCAACTGTTGTATAATCATGGGGAGGGGGAGAAAGAAAAGTCTGGAGAGGAACAAATATCTGCCGAAAGAGCAACTCATGACATAGGTGGTGCTGATGAGGAATATAAACACCGGCTGCCACGGTCTAACCTCAAGACCTACAGCAGAAAACATGGGAAGTCCACTTGTGTGATACCACCTTGTCAACTACAATCTCCTGCTCCAGTTCCAGATTCCTCAGCTGACTCATCTGGTAATGACTCGTCTCTCATTGAACCTCCTCTTGATAATTCTGATGATCTTCCTATTGCTCTTCGGAAAGGTGTTAGATCATGTACTCAACATCCCATCTCCCAGTTTGTCTCTTATGATCGTTTATCTCCTTCATACCATGCCTTTGTTTCGTCTCTTTCTTCTATATCTATTCCACAGAATTGGCAGGATGCATTCATGATACCTAAGTGGAAAGGAGCTATGGTAGAGGAGATGACAGCTTTGAAAAAGAATGGCACTTGGGACCTAGTATCACTTCCGGAAGGAAAGAAACCAGTGGGATGTAAATGGATTTTCACTGTTAAGCAAAATGCTGATGGTACAGTTGAGCGCTACAAGGCGAGACTTGTTGCCAAGGGTTTCACTCAAACATATGGTATTGACTACGAGGAGACATTTGCGCCAGTAGCAAAGATGAATTCTGTGCGAGCTCTACTCTCGTGTGCTGCCAATTTAAATTGGCCTCTCCAACAGTTTGATGTGAAGAATGCATTCCTCCATGGTGAGTTAGAGGAGGAGGTATATATGGCTATCCCACCTGGTTTTTCTTCATCTCAGACTGAGGGAAAGGTGTGTCGACTGAAAAAGGCTCTTTATGGGTTGAAGCAGTCACCTAGAACCTGGTTTGGCAGATTTTCGAAGGCTATGTTGAGATTTGGATACAAACAAAGTCATGCAGATCATACTATGTTCATCAAGAAAGGTATTGGTAAGATTGCTGTCCTTATTGTTTATGTTGATGATATAATAATGACAGGCAATGATGTGGATGAGATCCTTAATCTCAAGTCTAGTCTGGCTCGAGAGTTTGAGATTAAGGATTTAGGATCACTGCGATACTTTCTTGGAATGGAGGTGGCAAGGTCTGATAGAGGGATTTTTATCTCCCAACGGAAGTATATACTTGATTTATTGGAAGAAACAGGTATGTTGGGTTGTAGACCTGCAGATTCTCCTATTGAGGCAAATCATCAGCTTAGTGGAGACTCAGGGGAGCGCACGGATAAGGAGAGATATCAGCGACTGGTTGGTCGACTGATATACTTAGCCCACACGAGACCGGATGTCACTTATGCAGTGGGCGTTGTTAGTCAGTTTATGCATGATCCTCGTACCTCACACCTAGATGCAGTTTATCGTATTTTGAGGTATCTCAAATCAGCTCCAGGAAAAGGAATTCTATTCTCTAATCACGGTCACCTGCGATTGGAGGCATTTACTGATGCTGATTGGGCTGGTTCTGTGGATGATAGACGCTCTACTTCTGGCTATTGCACTTTTCTTGGGGGGAATTTGGTTACTTGGCGAAGTAAGAAGCAATCAGTAGTTGCCAGGTCAAGCGCGGAAGCAGAGTATAGAGCTATGGCTCATGGTGTTTGTGAGCTCTTGTGGCTCCAAACTTTGTTACATGATTTGGGAATTTTTGATAATGGTCCTATGAAACTCTACTGCGATAACAAAGCTGCCATAAACATTGCCCACAATCCTGTTCAACATGACAGAACGAAGCATATAGAGGTTGACAGACACTTCATCAAGGAGAAGTTGAGCGAGGGGTTGATATGTATGCCTTTTGTGCGATCTGAGAATCAATTAGCTGATATTTTCACAAAAGGGCTTGGCAGCAAGAGTTTCCACCCCATTGTGTTCAAGTTGGGCTTGATTGATATCTTCGCACCAACTTGAGGGGGAGTGTTAAGTTGTGGGTGTAAATGTGTAATTAGATTGTATTTGTCTACTTTTGCAATTAAGTTAGAAGTTTAGGTTCATAGTGTAATTTATCTCTTGTACTCTTGTATAAGTACTACGTAATGAGAACAGAACCCTACTTTTTGCCTCTCAATTATTTTGTCTAATTTTACATCCTATGTATGATAGGCATGCTTCCTTCCTAAAAGAAATATATGTCAGCCCGCTTTGGATGTTGCAATAGACTCCAGTTTGAAGAAGTTATATTCCTACTGATCACATCTTCACAGGCTCTTTTGTCCCTATTTCCAACACCTGGATTAGGAGAGGCTAGGGCGCTAGGCGATGGACTAGTCGGCACCTAGGCCCTAGGCGCCCCTTCTCCGCCAGACCAGCACCTAAGAGTTTTAAAACATTGGCTGCATCGTAAATTTTTGCTAGTGCAGACAATAAAAACTTACATGTGTTTCTTCACTATTTATATGCTTATTATAGTTTCTCAATCAAGGTAAGGACCCACCCTTTTGTTGGCCCAATAACTTGTTGGAGCCTAACAACATGACCCAAAATACCGAAGCCCAAGTTATTTGCTAGTAGGGGGTGGTCCATTATTTTCCATTGAAACTTCTTCTAACCCACCAATGTGGGACAAATATTGGGTATTTGAATTGATAGGAAAATATAGTTTTTTGTAGACGGACACTATTGATGCAGGATAATAATCTGTAAAAAGGAAGTAGATATTATTCCTATTTTGAAAGCGTTACTGAATGATCTGATAGTTTTGGTCAGTCATAATAACCTCCAATAATGTGTCTAGCTGGCATTTGTTGAGTGGGGTGGATGAAAGATTTCTTTTATTCGAGTGGGTTGGATATATCAAGGGACTTCAAAAGTTCAGCAGAGTGGGCTAGACAGAAGCCCCAAGCAGTGTTTTAAATAGCGATAGGCGCACCGAGGCGCCCTGGTCCCTTGGAGCTTTAAGCACAAGGTGCAAGGCGAGGCGCGCACCTTTTGAAGGCGAGGCGCAAAGTTTTTTAGAACAAGTAGAATTCTAATATAGGTAAAATACTTTCAACACAAGCAAACACTTATAAAACATTCAAATGTCATAAAACATAACATTCCAACAACGGTTTAGCTTTAGAGACGCAACAAAATGATTAACGGCAATTAAATCTAAAGTCATGGCTGTCAGAGTGTCATGCATAGGCATTAATCATCATCCTCAACACCAATAACATCATCTTCATCATCATCATCATCATCATTTGATTTATATCCTTCCACATCTTCTTCTTCCTCCTCATTGGACTCATCCGTTTGTCCATATTCCCATTCTTTCCATTCTCCCCATTCTCCTACATCCTCATCTATAAGATGATAAAGTGTTATCTTTCCTTTTGAAGCCCTTGGCTTTGCCTACGTCGCGGTAGGTGTTGACTTTGAAGTTGATCTAGTTGTTTGCCTGGTACTTTGGCGCCAACAGCTAAAGCAACATCATCCAAAGTCAAATCATCATCTTCAAACCTAAGTTGCACGAAGCGGGGGCGGGGGCGGGAGCGGCAGCGGGGGCGGGAGCGGAGGTACCTAGAAGCTCCCGAGGTTGGGAGCGCCTATGGGAGCGCCTGTGTATATTTTAAATATTTTTTAATAATTTTATATACATTAAAGGAGGGGGTTAATAAAGTCCATTTTCAAAAAATAAATGAGACTTGTAAACTTTATTGGGCCACCCATAGTTATCCTGGCCCGATACCTTTTCGTCAATAGCCCAGCTATTTATACATCAAAGTTGTAAAATGCATACAGCTGGTACTGCTGTAGTTAATTATCTCCCAACAAGAAATACAGCTGTAGTCATTTATACAGCTGGCAGTGCTGTATCTAGCCCATTTCTCAAAAACCCATCAGATCGAAACAAACCCATTAGATCAAACCCATCAGATCAAGACTCTCTCTCTCTCTCTCTCTCTCTCTGCAAATCGTGCCTCTGTCTCCGACGATTACAGTCGCCAAATCGTCTCTCTTCCATGGTTTCCGATGATTCTATCCAGTCGTCTCTCTACCATGGTCGACGAAATCGTCTCTATTCCATCGTTGGAAGTAAACGATGACGGCGTACGAAGTCGATCGGAGCTCCGGCGATCGAAGCCCAACCGAAAGCTCCCATCTCCCTTAGGAGCGCGATCCCATCTCAAGAGGAACGCGCTCCCGTCGCGTTTCTGTGTGAGAAACGCGGAATCGCGTTTCTCGTACGGGAGCGGCTCCAAAGTGGACGTTTCCTGCAACTAAGCTTCAAACACAAGAGCTTCCTCCATCCTCCCAACCAGCCATTCATTGCTCTCATCAATATCTCAATGATATGGAATCAATTTTATCACGTTTGATGTATTGACGTTTCAATGCTCTATTTATACTTAACAAAAACTAAGTCATTGAGACGCTTTTGAGCAAAGTCTATTTCTTTTTTTGGTGTGAATCTTCATTAACAATTATAAAAGGGACTTAAATTCATGGTCATACATAACTAAAGTAGGTCAATGAATGCACTAGATTATTATGTACTAACATGCTCAAAGACACTCCAGTTTCGCTCACATCCCGAGGAACTACAAGGCTAAGAACTTTGATGGCAAATTTTTGCAATTCGGGAGTTTCATGACCAAATGATGCCCACCGGTCAGCTGCATACCATAGATTTTGGAAAACATTCTTAAAGTGAAACTCTTGATCAAAGTCGGTAGTAGATTAACATGGAGTGATGGTGATACCTGGTGTCCTCGTAGTTCTTTGCCTTTTTGCCATTGGGTTACCAAAGATTCCCTCAGCTTTCTCTTACTTCATCAATTCGGAAACAATAGTATCTTGTGTAGTTGGATTCGGGGTCAGCCTTATGATACATGCACATATAGGCCTGTAATGACTTTTGGAACTTTGCAAGCATTTGAATCTTTGTAAAAAAATTCAGGATTTAAGTAAAAACCAGCTGCATGCAAAGGCCTATGCAATTGGACATCCCACTTGTGGTCAATTATCTCAAAGACCTGATCATACTCTCCTTATTTCCTTGGAAGGACTTTGCAATAGCTTCTTTAGCTTGATCCATAGCCTCATAAATGTATCCCATTGGAGGCTTGACTTCTCCATCAACCAACCTAAGTACATGAACGAGTGGACATGCGAACTTGAGAGAAAGGTGCACATCCCTCTTTTTTAAGAAGAGGAACTCGCACCTGATGATAAGTCGGTGGGTCAAACCCGGACCATATTGCCAATAGCCTTTATCATTGGCCCAAAACTATCATAGTTCACTGCATCAGAGATATCCCAGCATCATATATCCACCTTGCAATACATTGATGAGTCTGATCTCTCAATTGTTTCTTATATGGTTCATTCTCATCAATCTTTGTCTGCCTGCCCTTGGCCATTTTATTTTCCACCACAACCTTTGGTTTAGTAGTGAAGTAACAGTCAAGAGGCCCTATGTTCCTTGGTTTCTTAGGCTTAGACTGAATAGACGTGGAGGTGCTTCCACGAGCAGAAGGCTTCCTACCTTGTCGATTGGATTGGACATTCTCCTCTAAATCGTCAAGGTCATAGTCTTCATCGTTCATCACATCATCAAAATCTGGTATTGAAATATTTTTATTCTTTGCTTCAGTCTTTTTTAACATGTACTGCTTAATCTCCTCTTTAACCTCGGGTGGGCATCGGCGACATGCCTTTGCATTCCTATAACCTCCGACAAGGTGCTGTTTCATTCTTAAGACACCACCGTTTTTCACTTCTACTTGGAAACATTTTGGGGCTCAACTTGCTTCGAATACTTCCAAGCAGGGTCCAACCTTTTACTTCTATTTTTAGCTGACATCTACGATAAACAAATTGATAAAATGAATTCACTAATTTCAGTGCTGGGAAAAACAGAGAAGGTGGAGAAAATGAAATCTGATTAAAAAAAAAAGAGAGATAGAAACAGAGTAAGAAGAAAAGAGAAGAAGAAGAAGGGAAAAAAATCAGACCAGAGTTCTTTTTACAGAAATGAAGTTCTTTTTTTATATGAAAAAATGAAGTCTGATTAAAAAAAAAGAAAAAGAAACAGAGTAAGAAGATAGAGAGAAGAAGAAGAAGAAGAAGAAGAAGAAAAACTCCAGTCGAGCAAAAAAAAAAAAAAAGAAGAAACAGAGTAGAAGAAGGAAGAAGAAGAAGAAGGAGAAGGAAGAAAGAGAAGGGAAGAAGAAGACGACGACGTTACATGTTAAGTCAATGTTGATCGATCAGACTGGAACTGGGCCCCTTCGAATGAAATTTTAGGGTTTTTCGATCTCTGCTGGCTGCTGCTATGTCGATAAGTGTAGGTTTATTGATCTCTGTAAGGTAATTTTATTTGGTGCATTTGGCACATGGCTTTTTTTTTTTATCAAGATGAAGGGTTAGGATGAAATCTGGGCAAAATACACAAAAGCTTGCGCCTTGCGCTCTTAATAGTTCTGTGCTTAACCATAACCCTATGAAGCGCTAGACATGCGCCTCGCCTCGCTTTGCGCTTAAGCGCGCTTTTTAAGACACTAGCCCCAAGGTTTCATGTTATTTGTATAATTAAAGCTATGGGGGCTGGGATTGTTCTTCCAAGGAGAACCAATTTTCATTCAAACGATATTGTGGCTTCCAGTCCTCTATCAAACTTCCAGCCCAGCCTCTTCAACTTCCAGCTTGCCTCGCTCTTGGGTTATTTTCGTTGTTTTCAAGTGAATACTTCAAGCATATGTGGCTCTGCCCTGCGCGTGCGTGTATCTTTATGTTTGTGGAGGCTCACGAACTGTCAATGCATATTTAATGACATGTGACAGATTGCACTCCTTTCTGCTTATAAGTTGAGTCATATTGTGAAGATAATTGAATGCAATTAGAAGTCGCACATTATCTGTGTCAAGTGCTAATATCGCTTAATCAGATGCAAGGTACAATGTGGTATGTAAATCTAAAATGGACTCCCTCTTTTCTGCTTATGAGTTCAGTCACATTGAGAAGATAATTGAATGCAATTAGATGTCACACATTATATGTGTCAAGTGCTAATACCCCTTAATCAGATGCAAGGTGCAAAAGTGGCATGTGAATCTAAAATGGACTCAAGCATCTCTAAGAGTGGATCTATTTAATTTTGACCTGAACGGGAAGAAAGAAAGCAAGTGGAGTGTTTTTTTTTTGCTCAGTATGGAGTACTTGACTGATGAACATTATTATATCTGATGAAAGTTGACCTCTTCAGTAGGAAATTTCATAGGTTTATAGATACCTCTTTTATTCCATTTCCAATGCACCAATGTACAGTTTGCCGAACCATTCTTTCCCACAGAAACCAAATAATGTATTTTGACTCTTGATCAGATGGTTACAGGTGGATCTAGGGTCTGAATTGGTTGGAGTTCTTTTAGATATGACTGGAAGTCGGCTATGGGTTGTTGCTGTTTGAGGGTAAACGTGGAAGCCTTTAATTTTTTTACTGTTTTTCAATAGGGAAAATTTCAAAATGCCCCCAAACTTTGACCTCAATGTCTCATCGCCCCCCAAACTTTCAAAAAATCATCAAGTTTCCCTTTTTAAAACAGCTACGAAGAATACCAAAGAAAAAGCTAATGAATCAACACAAAATCCATCAACCAACCAACCAATCACAGATAGTAACTCTAATGTACTACCACAACCTTTTTGCTGAAAAATCAAGCACCACGAGATATGAGAATAACACTATATGGAGTAGGACTTCACAACCATTCATATGGCATGCTTGTTCATACTACGTATGCATACAAACATGTATTTGCATAGTGTATGCGCACGTATACATATGAATGTATTTGTCTGCATTTTTTCTTATTCAATTGAAATCAACAGTCCGTTTGGCCATCATGTATTTGGGTGTATTTTTTTACCCATTTGAAATCAACAGTCTGTTTGGCCATCTCTTACTGAATTAGAACTGGTCTAGAGAGTTGTTTGATTGTGGGGCAGGAGTTCCTGCACATAATAAATTTTAAGTTTGGTTGTAAACGTATGCCAAAGATTGTTTATACATGAGTTCGTGGTTGCCTTCTACATTTCCCGGTATTTTTTGTCTCTTGCACCATTTCTTTTCCTATCTGCTTACTAGGTCATGTTCTTGTTTGAAGATGAGATATTATTCGTGCTTTTTGCTTTTGACAGAGTAAAGCAAAAGCAGAAAAAAATCAAGCAATGGAGCATTCAATGAGTGAGAACTCATGCCAGTTATGTGCAGTCGAGAAGCTAACTTTTGAGCCACCACCTATCTATTGTTCACCATGTGGTGCTCGCATTAAAAGAAATGCAATGTATTATACCGTAGGAGCTGGTGATACGCGACACTTCTTCTGCATTGCATGCTACAATGAGGCCCGTGGAGAGGCTATTCTAGTTGATGGAACTGCTATTCAGAAGGCAAGGCTGGAGAAGAGAAGAAACGACGAGGAGACTGAAGAGTGGGTATGTTGTATCCATGCTTTTTGTAGAACTATATCGAATGATCCTTAATTAGCATTAATATATTATCTTTTTGTTGCACTTTATACAGTGGGTTCAATGTGACAAGTGTGAGGCTTGGCAACATCAAATCTGTGCACTGTTCAATGGTCGAAGAAATGATGGTGGGCAAGCTGAATATACTTGTCCAAACTGCTACATAGCTGAAATCGAAAGAGGGGAGCGTATGCCCTTGCCACAGAGTGCTGTTCTTGGAGCAAAAGATTTGCAGAGAACAATCCTCAGTGACCACATAGAGCAACGATTATTTAGGCGATTGAAGCAGGAAAGACAAGAGAGGGCAACGTTTCAGGGAAAGAGTTACGACGAGGTGATTCCTTTTACTTGCGTGGAGATGCTGTAGTGGATAATGTTTGATGTTTTCTGGTTACATGTCACAAGAATAAATTTTCTTTGTGCTGGATGAACTTGTTGTGTTCTTTGAAATGCATTACTTCATAAATGATCTAGAAATTCAATTGGGTTAATGGGGACTTGCATAGAGATCCTTTAGTTTGATCAACTGCTTTTGTTATAAGAAATGACCTGAATTTTTAAGTGGAGCAGCTTGATTTCTTTAAAAAGCAGGTTGGTTGTTAGAAGTTCAGCCCAGTTTTATTTGGTGTTGTAGGGGAAGGAGTGACTGTCATAAGCCATATTCAGTCAGACTGGCATGACCTATGAAGCACGGATACGGATACGAGATACGGATACGATACGATACGGATACGCGGATACGCGATTTTTCCAAAAAGTCGGATACGATACGTTGGGGATACGTTGAATATAAAAATATATAATTAAATATATTATAATTAAATATACGTCGGGGGATATTTTTCCATTTTAATAATGCAAAGTACGGTACAGCTGTATGTTTTATAACATGCATCATTATAATAATGTATTCCAAGACCAAATGAGAGAGCCAGTCAACACTGGGGCTGCTGTTCCCACATGGGTCTCCCAGGTTGGAGTGTTGGACAGCTGTGGTCCACAGCTCCATCCATTTTCTCTATTATAATATACCTTGAAAAAGTAAACCCTCAACAGCTCCATTTTCTCTATTATTACAATATGCCTCGAAAAAGTAAACCCATCGTGGAGTGTTGGACAGCTGTGGTCCAAGTATTTTCACTTTTATGTCTTTTTCTCAAACCAGAAAAAATATACCCATCGTCTTCCTCCTCTTTCTTCTTCATATTCGAACCAGAATCTGCCATCTCTCCAAGGAGCGCGATCCTGTCTCAGGTTAGATCTCTCCCTCTCTCTCTCTCTCTCTCTCTCTCTCTCTCTCTCTCTCCCCTTCTTCTTCTTCTTCTTCTTCTTCTTCTTCGCTAGCCCTAAAAGCAGCAGCCGATACGTATCGGGAGCGTATCCGAGCGTATCGGTAACGTATCGGAGCGTATCCAAAACGTATCCGAATAATAAAAATTTAATTTAAATTACGGATACTCTAAAAAACGTATCCGATACGTATCGGGAGCGTATCCGAACGTATCCGTATCCGATACGTATCGGATACGCGATACGGAGGTCAAAATAGAGTATCCGTGCTTCATAGGGCATGACGCACACGGCTAATTTTCTTTTTCGACTGGAGCATCAGGTAATGCGATCCAGTTCTACTTGATTAAGCCCCGTGCTCATCCAAGGAGGGAGTTCTCTTAAGCTCTGAAAGAAGCACTTGGTCTTGGTTACCTATCCTTGACTAGGTAGGGAGATTCCCCCTCATAGCCAACATTTGGCCTGCTAATTTATGGAAGAATTGGTTCTGAAACATTGAGTTTCGTAACTAATGGGATTAAATTGCACTCTATTTGTTTTATCGGTGCAGACTAAGAGTGTTCGCTGTTCCATGCCGGATAGTCACGCATCACAGGACTCACCCAACCTGTGGTGGATCAGGAGACAAAGTCAAAGCCCTTGATCCTTTGCCCCCAATTTTTTGAAATGATCTCCCTGACTCCCTGTCCACTAAGCAGCAATGGTCCTTGTTTTCGGATAAGCCAAGTGCCTTTGGCAAGGAAGCTCTTCGAGCTTCCCCTATATCGTGGAAAGTTTTAGAAAGGGGTAAAGAACAAGCTATGAAGCATCTTAGAAATTTGTTGCTCTAATAATCGAAGGTGATAGAGTATATCCACACATCAGGCAAACTAGAAAGGTTGTATTTGAAGTTTGCGAGAGAAAAATATTGGCCTTGGGGGAGAGAGCTGGCTGAAAGTTATTACGCACTTACAGGGGTTGCCTGCTGCCAATAAGCATATAATAGGTATAAATGAACAAGAATGGAATTTTTGAGAAGAAAGCCTCCTTCCAGGAAAGCCAGACATTGAGGTCAGACTGCTAAACCAGACAGCCTGGGGCGGGAACCCAATCACCAAGGGGGCGGGCCCCTCCGTTGTCAGCCTCTCTGCAAGCTGGCTGGCTTCCCCGAAGTGGGTAGCCTGTCCCAACCTCTACTCAAACCGGGGTAAGCCAATTTCCCGCCCGTGCACCTACCTCTCCATTGGCTGTGTAGCCGGCAGAGTTGTAGCGAACTTCTATTCTCTCCAACCATAGTTGTCAAAGGCGAAAGGCGCAACGAGGCGCAAAGTCCCGTGGGGACTAAGGCGAGAGGCGAGGCGCGCGCCTTTTTGAAGGGAGGCGCACCTATGCGGAAAAAAATAGGAAAAATAGCATACACTAATACTTTAACTAATAACACTAAGCCAATGGGTTTTAGATAACATACCATCCAAAAGATACATAAAAACATCTAACAAATGTCAAATAGTTTACGGTTCTCGCATAGAAAGCCTTCGGTTTAGCAGATCGACACCCAAAAACGACTCAGTTCAAGTCTGCCTTCGATTTCAAACCCAGAATCGACTTCAAATCCAGAATCGACACCCAGAATCGACTTCAAACCCAGAATCGACTTTAGTTTAGCCTTCGGTCTTCTTGATCGACACCCACAAGGCCACAATGGACTTCAAGTCTGACACCCACAAGGCCACAATCAGACTTCAATCGATTTCAAGTCTTTGAGAGAGAGAGAGAGAGATGATTTAGGGCTGAGAATCAGACTTTTCGAGACCCACAATGGACTTTTAGAAACCCAAAAATCGACGGCCAAGATAAGATTTGTAACCTAGGTAACAAAAATCTAGGGTTGTGATTAAACTTAAATAAGGCGCGCTTTTTTTGCGCCTTTGCGCCTCTCGCCTTTTGCGCCTTTGTGCGCCTAGGCCTCGCCTTATTCCACTCGCCTCGCCTGGGTGTACCCCAGGCGCAATGGCTGCGCCTCTCGCCTAGGCGCGCCTTTGACAA